>JALRMI010000585.1:0-14278 GCA_026120165.1 Leptosphaerulina australis
AGTAGACCTCTTAGTAGAGGCGTTTCTTGTCTTCCCTCTCCTCCATGCGAGAGTAAAAGAAATTTAGTCGGTTGCACGATAATGCTAGTGTCGTTACCTTTGTACAGGGGCGAGCGATTGCATGGTTACCAGGGAGGTACTTAAGTGAAAACAATTTCTGGCAGCTACGTGGGAAGTAAATTGGCTCCTATGGCCTTGATGCTTGAGTCTGACAGGTTCACAGAACCTCCATCAGTACATCATCTTCAGCAAAATAGACAAGACAGCAAAAGGGAAAGCACCACATATCCTTCCACTGCTCTTTCGGTCTCACCAACCGATCAAATGAACATAGAATTAAAGACGGAAATAGCGTGGTGCCCAAGTCTCTCAATGAGCAACTTAGTTGTGAGTGTCTAGATATACAAAACACATTGTGAGTGACAAGCGAACAGAGATCTACGTCTGGCACTATCTGTGCTGGTTTCTATGTTCCGCAGCACTTAGTTTCCTTTGGCACCTTCTTATCTTTACTCTTTATTAACACTCCTTTCACTTTCACCCATTAGCCTCACGTCAAGATTGCATATCGTATAGCTGGTCATCCTTAAAACTGACACTTACTTTAAACAGTCAATGTAAGCAATATGGTGGCACAGGATCATGAACAACAATCCTCGGGAATAGAAGGAACGATGGTGCTCATCAGTGTAGAGTTGGTCTGCAGCAGCGAAGGGGCAGGCATATGCGAGAAGGCAGATGAAATTTTTTGGAAGTGGCTGTTGCGGGCCTTTTCCATCGGTGGAGGGGTGTTTACAGACACCAATTTGTAAAAGCTCTTAATAGAACATACTATTGTTCAGACAGCGCAAGCATGTTTATAGTGATCTGTGGTGTGCCCGTCTGTGAACTTGCGCGTCTTTATGACAGACCATAGGCACCTTGCAATTAGTCACAAACATCTCTTTGTTTATTGCACAAGTCAGGGATTTTTCGTAAACACCCATGGCGATAGGAAAGGCCGCCTCTGTGCAATGTCGGGAATCTATCTAACAGTCGTCGCAAGTGTATCCAGAGACGAGATTAGAAGGGCAAGACAGCGACAGTTGATAGTCGCAGTGATCACAGGGCAGGATTCGCAAGTCTCAGGCGCGTTACTCCTGTGGCGACCAGCCTCAGACCTGTAGCGAGGAAGGATATGCAGTGCCATAAAACTCATGGCACTACGTAGTAGGTGTCCATCAGCCATCAGTTGACAAAACTTCAGAAGCGGGAAGCGACAATGGGGAGGAGCGTTCAGTGACAGCCATCAAGAAAGCTTTGTGGCTATGTTTGGCACAGACAGGTGGAGCGGTACATTAAGTATTGCTCTTCAACGCCTTAAGACTTTACAGACAAGACGTACCAGGGATCCCAACACAGTGTTGCCGAAGAAATTTTTGGCCTTGAGACCAAACGCCATGCGGCCGTCAATATCTGGCCGAGTCATGGCCGTCTGATGTACAGATGAATTGCTGCGAACAGAAGGGTATGTCAAAGGGTGAGTGCTCCTGCAATGCCGTGGGGTCCATGTCTACCCCAGAGATTCTCCAAGATCAGGCGCTCTATGCCTTGAGAGATATCGGAAGTAGAGATGCCACATTTGTTGCCATTGTTTGCTTGGTAGAATGTCATGTGCTCAGCATCCGGATGTTTGCCCAGAGCTACGTTAGCAACCATCCGATGCCAAGTGGAGGATGCTTGGAGCAACGACAGGATTCTCTCGATTTGAAAAAGAACATATCGGTGGCTTCGAAGCGAGCTAGCTGTCGATAACCCTCCGGTGAAATCTCAGCCGCGGTTATCACAAACCTTGCCCTCCAGGCTGTCTAGGTGGGCAAACTCTAGGTAAGATTCGGGCAGCGGCAAGCCATGATGCTTCCTTCTATGGAGCTTCGATGGTGATGCATAAGCCGCAATGCAGGGTGCGGGCTTGAGATCTGGATATTTCAAATGCCGATGAATAAAGATGATATGATTGGTAGACATAGCCTCTGCTGTGCGTGCTGGATTTAGTATGTTCCAAGCTCTGGACGCTTTGGCGCGTTAGATGGCCGGGGGCGCTGCACCGAGGAGCATTCCTTAGCCAGAACCTAGCGCCTTGATCGGACCTCCGAGGGAGCTAACGTGTTCGTATGATCGGAAAGAGTGACATGCAGTAATTATTGGTTGTAAGTGCGGACGTTCCTCCTGCCTATACAACGACTACCCCGGATTGAGTTCAAAGACGGAGACCCCACGATGATGTGAATCTACCTGTAATGACTAACTAGACACTTCCGAACGATTAATAGGCGTTTGAAGTAACGTGCGTGTGATAGTCTTTCGAAACCATATCCTTGCTCCGGCCTATTCTCTTGAGGCCTTGCAGGATCATACGGCCAAGCTGCGGATGAACTCTTGGAAAGCTCTTAGACTATATCCGAGCTTTTTCGACAGCAGGGCATCAAGCAGGGCAAGCGCGAATAACTGGTGCGAGTCATCACGACCGGTCTGGGATGGAAGTCCTGATGGATGGTGGGATGTTTGAAGTAAGGCTGGTTGGTCGCTTGGCCTTTCCTCATAGCGCCCACAGTACTCCAACGTCCGCCATTTTTCGCGTCAGCTGAGCGGCAGTCAGCCCGCAATCCTTCACACCCCCAAATGTTATGCCAAGACTTCTTCCGTGTCTGCATCTGTAGACTCAGTTGTTGTCCCACTATTTGTGGGCCGGCTGTTTCTCACACGCTTCATGCTTCAAACCACGCGATGATTGTGGATAACCACCTGCAGCGAATCCACCTTGATATTAACCCAAGGCAAAACCATGGACCATCATTGCTAGGGCCTCCTGCCCCTAGAACGCACGCGTCTAGAACTTTGGGGTAGGCACAACGCCATCTCTCACCGGTCGCGAAACTCTCACGAGGCCGTGATCGACTTTATCAAACACTGCGACTCGTCAACGTGAACGACGGGTGTTGGAAGAAGCCTGTCCAAGGCTGTTCAGTGACGACTTGTTATCTCAGCCTGCAAGCCACGAAAGGCTTCGTCTTCCTTGGCTGTCGTAGTCGGCTCATAAGGCACATAGTAAACCTGAGCGGGGTCGATGCCAATTTTGGTGGCGCATACTCTCGGCGCATGCTTCTTCAGAAGAAAGGTAGCGCGAACAAATGCTTGAGCAGCACTTCGCAGCTTTAGGATGAGGGAGGGCGTACAAAAACTGTCGTGTACAACCCATGAGGATCGCACGTTCAGAGTGTTTTGCAGGGAGTTTTGTAGGACTACCGCATCGTGGAGAACAAACCGTCATCCTCCCCCCGTGGGGTTATCATCCCCATAATCGACGAAGACGAGATCAGCAGTGGTATTCCCCTTGTCATGAACCCCAGTACACCGGCCACAAGCTGATACGTTCAGCGAACGGCGGTGCTTGGTGAACTTGGCTTACTTTAGCTTAGAACGTTACATCCACACAACACCAAAAAGCTGGGCAGCCTTGGTATATTCTTGGCTGTAAGCCACCAGATGCATCACGAAGTTTTGTCGTACAGATGATTTTCGGAGTAGTCGATAGGATCGCTAGGAGGTAAAATCCCCCGCTAAAGAGATACAGTGAAAGGACATAAATTAAGCAGGCCCTTCCCTCCATTGGACATCCAGCATCTTGATCAGGCCAGCTGTCTTGCCCCAACCAGCAGCTTTCTTCTCATTCTCATTTCGGAACCCAGATCAGGCCTACTCGACAAAATGGCGACGGTCTCTGGCAACAGACCTGCCGACCCCCTGGCCAAGGGCACCTTTGCAACAGCGAAGCAGGCTTGGAGCGATCTCTTCAAGTGGGAGCAACGTGTGGTTGTTAGGAACGAATATGGCGAAGAGACCTGCGAGTGGCAGAAGCCTGAGCGTCTCAAGAACCCCATCAGTCTTCTTGCTCAACTGAGTTTGAAGGACTGGGCTTATTTCCTCGTCGGTTTCTTTGCTTGGACTGCCGATGCATTCGATTTCCATGCCCTTTCTATCCAGACCACCAAGCTGGCTGATTACTACGATCAGACCAACACATCAATCACCACTGCCATCACATTGACACTGCTTCTTCGTTCTGTCGGTGCTGCGTTCTTTGGTCTGGCTGGTGACAAGTTCGGTCGCAAATGGCCTATGGTCCTCAACATGATCATTCTCGGTCTACTCCAGGTCGCTACTATCTACTGTGGTACATTTAACCAATTCTTGGCTGTTCGGTCTTTGTTCGGTCTGTTCATGGGTGGTGTCTATGGTAACGCTATTGCCATGGCCCTTGAGAACTGCCCGTAAGTCATCACTGACCTCTTCTCACTATCATTGAAGCTAACATGGCCAGTGTCAATGCCCGTGGTCTTATGTCTGGTATTCTCCAGCAGGGTTATTCATTCGGTTATGTCCTCGCGGCCTGCGCCAATCTCGGTGTCGGCGGTGAGACCAACACCTGGAAGATTGTATTCTGGGTTGGTGCCGGGTTCTCCATTCTTGTCGGACTCGTCCGTGTCCTCTTCCCTGAGTCAAAGCAATTTATTGCTGCAAAGAAGGAAGGCAAGCAGAACAAGGCTCCTGGTGCCTTCTGGGCCGAGACCAAAGTTATGCTCAAGGCCGAGTGGCGCATGGTTGTTTACTGCATCTTCCTCATGACCTGGTTCAATTTCTACTCCCACACCAGCCAGGATTCCTATACCACTTTCATGAAGCAGCAGAAGCACCTCAGCTCCGCTGGTGCTACTCGGGCCTCTATTCTCATGAAGACTGGCGCCTGTGTCGGTGGTACTATTCTCGGTTACGTATCTCAGTGGTTCGGCCGACGCCGCACCATTGTCTGCGCGGCTCTGATATCTGCTCTCCTCATTCCGGCTTGGATCCTTCCCACCACCGAGCGCGGTCTCTCCGCCTCCGGCTTCATGATCCAGTTCTTCGTCCAGGGTGCCTGGGGTGTTATTCCTATTCATCTTAATGAACTATCGCCTCCCGCCTTCCGTTCTTCGTTCGTCGGTTTGACTTATCAGCTAGGAAATATGATCTCTTCGCCATCTGCGCAAATCGTCAACGCTGCTGCTGAGTCGCTCATGATCACTACTCACGGCGGCAAACGCTCACCTGCTTATGGGCCTGTAATGGGCGTTGCGACCGCCATAATCGCTCTTGGTATTGTCTTTACCACCGCCTTTGGTCCTGAGAAGAAGGGTCGCCACTTCGAGGAAGCTGGTCCTATCGGTGCCAATGTTGAACCTGTCAAAGACATTGAGACCGGCAGCGTTGATGAGAAGAGCGGCGCGCGTGCTGTTGAGATGGTTGAAGACAAAGAGACTAAAGCTTAGACAAAAAGCGGAGTACTTCTATTGACAGACCCGTGCATTAAGACGTAACGGTGAGCAAGCACAAAGGCTTGAGTATCATGAAGCTACAATACCAAAATTACGATACACGAATTATGAATTTGAACTACAACTGCTATAACGTATTGTGCACTCTCCACACTTTTCGTGACCAACGGATTCAACAAGTCAGTCCAAATAGTGTTTATTTTTGGAACCGCCACTTGGATACACACAAGGATTGTGATCTTCGTCAACCAGTTCGCGCTGCATATAAAATCGTCAGCCGGCCAATAGCCTCTCGAATTCACCTATATGACATCGAAACAACAGAGATATTACTTTGTTCAAGTGCAGCAGCCCTATTGAAAAGTCACATTACGACTCTCAGCGCTGTTGACTCAAATTCCCATTGCGAGTCTATGCATTATTGCCTCATCCTACGAGCTTCCAGTGTAGCAAATGTAGGTCGTCTCAACCACTCATCCCAATACCCACTGTTTTTCCTCTCGTCATCCGGTAACTCCAGTCCTTTCCACTCCACAATCAAGCCTGCCATCTCGGCACATCTCTCATACACTTCCTTACGAAATTGAAAAACATCGAATTCGAATCCCCCCTGTTTGCGATTTTCTATTCCACCGCCCGACTTAACCCTCGCCTTGATACCAACCATCTCACCAGTATCGGGCGCAATATAGGCTGGGTCCAAGACGACAATATCGAGCCCATAGAAGTTCGGTTTGGGTATGTGCATGTTCGAATCATAGACATTCGTAGTGAGCCCCACGAACCTCCCTCCTTCCTTCATCTGGCTTTCTATCACTTTGAACATGTTCGTCAACTCTGTCTCTGTACCGGCGTAGTTCAGAAACCAGGCGGAGAAAACGAGATCAACGCCACCGGTTCTTAAGGTGCCATCAGGAAAAGAAGTGGGAAATGAATGAGGGATACTACAGTCTGCAACCCCAAAGCGCAAAGTAGGGTACTGGGAGGGCGGATACGCAGCTAATGCAGCAGTTATCATGGCAGAAGATATGTCGTATCCTGTGACGTTCGTGGCACCGAGGGTGTGGAGCAGGTGGGCGTATTTTCCCGTGCCACATGCTAAGTCTGGTGGGTGTTAGTGGCAGGACTGATGTCCAAAGGCGTTTTCTACGTCTGTAGATTTGACAATGAGAGTGAATGAACACCGTTCTGTTGAAGTTTAAACTGGGACATCAACGCGGAAATGGAATGATTTGTCAAATACAAGTGATGTGTATCGTAACAACGTTCAAGATTCTCGATGATGCTGGAGACAAGAAAACATTCTCATGGAATTTGTAACCTATATATATTGAAATAGATAGATGTGAGGAAGTCAAGTCTCTTCCGCTAGCACATCAAGTAGGTGCATAATTCCGAAGAAAAAAGGTGTAACTTACCAAGACACGCCTTCCCTTTCACGCCACCTTCACCTAGCACAGCAAGTATAGATGGCAATTCAGGCTCCGCAGCAGGCAGCTGCTTGATCCCAAGGTACCTTGTCCCAATCTGGTCGTATTGTGTGTTTTGCGTGCTCCTCGATTCCGAAGTCCCTCCGCCAGCCCCACCTTCCGTTATCTGTGGACTTTGAACCATGAAATCTATGAAATACCTTAAAGAATGAATCGTGGGGAATACAATGTAAAAGACGCAAAGTTTTTTCTGTGTAGACTAGGGGTGCATAGCGAGAAACAACGTGTCGAAGCCGTCTGATGAAACCCCGCTACAAATGCTTCCGCAAAAGGGCCGCTTCTTAAGTATGATCAAGCTAGACTAGTGTGCAGTAGCTGCAGCTTAGCGACCTGGGAAAGTCATGCGCGGTAGTTTGGATATTGTTAAGAAAACAGAATCTGAGATGGCCTGACTTCTTACAGGAAGACGCTTGGCTACAAATTATAGAGAACTTGTTGATGCCGAGCGAATAAAGAGTGGTTCCAGTTTTCGAAAACGATCCACCGTACCAGCGAATCATGAATCGATTGGGCCACATAGAGTCACGGTTGTAGAAATAAAGAGACAAGATCGGATCAAAAGAAAGGAACTCAAATATATCTACTATGAGAACTGACTGCTTATCATAAGCGGTCAGCACGAGAGACACAAATCTGGATTTGTTGCGTAAAAGGAAAATCTAATTTTACACGAGAAGATAGATCCTGAAAAACAACGACGGTCATGGTCAGGCTTTTATCATCCTCAACGAGAGCATTGGCTATATGGAAATCCGAAGTTTCCTGATTGCGGGATCATCGCTTTAGTGTATTGTGTAGAAACTGCCAAATACAAAAGAAAAGTCCGGTCGGATGCAGGCATTTTGGTTCTCTCGAAGTAGGCCTAGAAGGCCATGTGTGTCCCGGCTTACCGCCAAGTTTGTGATTCAGCCACAAAAACATCCACTCATGTCTAATTTCCTACTGGGGAAAAACAGAGGTTATGATAGGAATGTAGGCGTACTTTGCAGTCGATTCAACAGTAATCCTGACACAATGGCACAAGCGCTCAATATAAGACGCCAGTGTTGTTTTCTTCCAACACAAACACCAGAGTAATCCAGGGTGCCCGCTAGATGCCTAATACTAGTGGTAGCAATATACATAATACTACTTCTTGAACACATCATAGTCTTGTTACCAATGTCCCGAAATCAAATTCGAGTACAACTTCAACAACTGCTGGTTGGTAGAGTTATCAGGAAAAACCATTATGTGCTCTCTTCTCAGATACCGTATTCTTGACGTTCGAGGAAATGCTTTCCTTCAGCTCAAGATACGACCACTTCGGACGGGCTCCATAGCTCAAAGGATATGCTGGACATACCAACCCAAACAGACCTAGAAGAACATCTCCGATAGACAGCGCCTAGTGTACTGCCTTGTAGGCTTCACTCTTCGTTCAGCCGATCCATACATAAAATGCACCCCCCCCCCCCCCGGCCATTTCGTCCATATACCCTCCAGGCTCCATGGATATCTAGAATACAAATTGAAGCTGCTGAGATTTGCAAACTCCATGCCATAAACGATAAGATAGGGGTTATCCTGAGCGTCTTCCATGTACAAATCAGATTCCCGACAGAAGAGTTGTCTAGAACATGCATGTAAAACCGAAATTGAGAGTAACATTCCAAGACTCATCTTTACTCGCATCAAATCGCGGATAGCAGGCAGCACTTCTCGATCCTTAGTCGCTATCTTCCATACTCAATCTTCAAATTCGGACATCAAACTGACTCTTAGAGTATAACTCTTAGAGTATAACTCTTAGAGTATAACAAACCAGTTTGGTGTACATTCTTGTGAACTTGTGACAACTGGTTCTCGGAAGCAAGGTAGTGTAGTATTGCGGCGGCTACGTCTAGTGTGGGTCATGAGATTTTGAACGCGCTGTTTGCGCATACGCTTTTTGTATGTTGTAGTATATTGGCTCGCCGCTACGACATCATGGATACCACAGCTTGCCATCGTCAAGTTTTCTACCGGCAAAGAAAAAATCGTCCACAGTTGATGCTCTTCGTCACCCTGGTGAAAATCCAGATCGGTGTTCGCATGATCGCAGGCACATGTTGTGTAGGTTTCCATTCGGTCAGGTGATATTCTTTCGCTTCTCAGCTCGACACGAGAAGGCATTTCATCGTATCAAGATGCAGGTTGCTGTCGATGCATGCCATTCTGCCGTATACTCAGCTGTGCCTGATGGAGGCGCTCGAGTTCTGCGCAATGGACATGACTGCAGGGCTGGTTTCCAAATCGGCAGAAAGAGCTGCCTTGGGGCATCTCAGGTAGGCTCGATTGTGCGTTCGTCGTCTGCATGTTTGATGGTTGAGGGTTTGTCTTGTTCTCCAGTGTGGGCTCTGTCGAGTATCAGATCACGGGCCCTGTCTCTCCAGCCCACTGGTGGAAAACATAGAGTTATTCCTACCATCATCATTCCCTGGCGTGCCGTCATCGCCGCCTATCACCGAACTACTCATCATAGGTCCGCTCATGCTCGGTCTGTTCATCTGTGGCCCCATCGGCCCATTCATATTGTTGTTACCCACGTTGGTATTCATACCATTGCTGTTCATGCGAGTACCACTCAACGGGCCATTGCTCATGCGGTTGTTGTTGATCGTACTGTTACTCATCCCACTGTTCAGGGCTGCGTTCATTCGCCCCAATTGAGTAGGACCAAGCTGCGTACCAGTGTCTTCTTCGCCCATGCCGTCAACCTCCGGCCAGAAGCGCTGTTCCAGCCAGCAGATCTGACGAAAGATCTCTTCGCAGCGCTGCATTTCCTCTCTGCCGTCGCGAGTTGTGGTGATATTGGCGAGCTCGTCGACAAGCGCACGTGTGGCGTCGACGAATTTGTTGAAGGCTGGCGATGTCCAGTTCGGGATCAGAGCTTGATGAAGAGCAACGATGTGATTATCGGTGCTGGGTGTCGAGAGTGAGGCACTGAAGGAGGCGGCATATTGCCAGGCTGAGCGGTAACACTAAATCGTCAATCCAAGTTGCGAGTGGAACAGGAGAAGGCAGCTTACATGTTCAGTGCCCCACAGAACAACCATACCCTCAAGCAGAGACGCGCTTGAACTGCTGGCGCTAACAAACAGGTCCTGCAAAGCGCGTGTAATGGGTGATGGGGGCTCATTACCTAGGGTAAGGTCATATTTAGTAGCAGTGATTTCGAAGAACTGCATCTCGCGGCGCATGTTGTTCAGCGCTGAGATCAACAGGTCCATAGTCCTATACATGGGATGGAATTGCGAGTTCTGTGTCTGCGGTAACCTGATCTTCGCCAGCAGTTGTCCCACAAAGCGTATGTAGCCCCTTGAATAATGCCCATCCTGCACCAGCCACTGAGACAGCGGGCCTGCTGCGAGCGAACCACAGCCTGCATGTGACAGGAACGGTTGCTGAGTCGCTTGCGTGAACGGCCCAGAGCATATGGTGAGGAGATGGTTGGTCAAGGATGGTGCCTGGTGCTGCTGCGTGGGGTTGGGTGCAATAGGCTGGCCATCTCGGGGGCGCTTTGTGTTGGGTCCTCGACGATGTACTTGGAGGTTTGGGTTTGGCTGCTGGCCGTTCAATATAGCACTGGGCCCTTGGGATATATTTGGTTCGGATATAGACTGGCTGCTCTGATTCGCAATGAGATGCGCTTGGGCCTCAGGCGAATTGAGATAAGCCTGGCACTCCTGGAGATGTTCAATCTGCCTTGTTGTGTTCTTCGCTCTTACGAACCCGCAGTGCTGACATCTCACTTTGTTACACTTGGAAGGCGTATCGGCGTCCTGAAACTCTACAAACGCACGACGAATGTCAGGATTCGCATGTCGACCCATTGCGACCGGCACTGAGATTGTCTTGAAATACTGGCATTGCTGTTAGCATCCTACGACTTATGTGAAAACCCGTAGGTTGCGTAAAGTTGCCGCATTGCAGATTGCATGTGCAAAGTGTATGGCACAACGGAGTGGGTCTTACTTAACTGTACGGACGGTGTATGTTACGGTATTGTTGAATGAGGGCTGAGTGAAATGCACGTTTCGGAGCCGACAGTTCTCGTGACTAATACTGCACCTTTCCTGTTTTGTAAATCGATAATAACAGCGGCCAGAACAAAGAACGTCTTCAAGAATAGCGACCTGCAGGAAATTCACAGATGACATTAACAACATCCCAGCTCTCTAAATAAAGTTTACTTTTATAGCTAACGGGTTCATAGCGGTGCAGTGCCATTAAAAGTGCTAGCTGCCATGAAATTTTGATAACCGCGTTATGTTCGATAAGCAACAGTGCCAAAAACGGCAGGCAGGTCACGCTACTGAGATTTGTACCTAACGTTAAGTATACATCTAGCGCAGGAAAAACACGACAACAGCGAGAATCTCACTTTTTGGAATTAACGTACTATACTGCACGCAGAAGTCCGTTGAAGACGCCATTCGACTAGCCAAACACTCAGGAGCAGCGCCCACTGTTACTGAGGCGACATGGCGACACCGTAGACTCAACAGCCGACATGGCCAATCACAACTCGCGAGCACGCTACATGCATTAATACGTATCTTCAAAATCTACTGCAATTCATTGAACGCAATGGTGACCAGCCTATGCCTGTAAAAACCGCTGGCGAACTGATCCACGCGACTTTGATGTTTGTCCTAAAAACGCAAAATACGCCTGTCCTAACCACCATACGCGACGCTCTCAACATCGCACAAACTGAAGCCAAAACTACGGCAAAAGACATAGCAAAGATCCTAAGTGAAATTAAAAACGACATCAAGAGCACCACAGAGATCGTCCAACGATCCGCAACAAGCATACAACAAAATGGCAACACAGCAGAAGAGGCGAGGGCAGCTGCCAAGGAAGCAAAAGAGCTAGGAAAAGCAACGATGGAGATGAAGAGAGAGTTGAGAAACAAAACCCCACTGGAACAGGTGAATAGGTCCATGAGTTACGCAGCAGCAGCCAGTGGCATTCCACTGACAGGTCTATACAACACACAAAATATCAAAACACCTCCTGCCCAGACACAGCGGGAGGTTGTTTTGAATATAAGGGACCCGCTCACAATACAGAACTTGAGAGCCATGAACCCAAACAACCTGAGAGCCCATGTGGAGCGTGCCATCCAACAAAGTAACGAAGAAACCATCACAAGCGTAAAGGTTTTATCAGCGAACCAGCTGAAAAGCGGCAACCTGAGCATCAAAACAGCCAGCAGCAGCGAGGTTGAGGCGCTGAGGAAGTACGCGGATGTCTGGGCCCACCGCATTGGTAGCGGAATCTCAGTACAAATCCCCACGTAAGGCGTTCTTGTACACGGCATACGCACGAACACGATGGATAGGAAAATTTTTGAAGAGAACAAAAACCAACTCTTGCAGGACAACAAACCGTTCATACCCCGAGTGGAGATAAAACACATCGGATGGTTAACGAGGGATGCATCTACCAAGACCGCTACAAGCATAACCATCGGGTTCACCAAAGCAGAAGACGCCAACAAGATCATTGACGAGGGTTTAATATGGCGTGGTGAGGTCTTCCAATGTGAACGATACGAACGGCAGTGCAGAATGAAGCAATGTTATAAGTGCCAGAGATATGGTCACATAGGACCCCAATGCAAGGCAGCAACAACATGTGGATACTGTGCGCAGGAGCACAATACTAGGAATTGTCCATCGAAATCTGGGCAGAATGTGCCAAGGAAATGCGCAGCGTGTCGGGGTGAACACGAAGCCTGGAGCCGGCAATGCCCAACCAGAAAGGAAGAGGTAGCCAAAGCAAAGGCGGCATACGAAATGCGGCCTAGATACCACCATGTAGCGAAGACAATAGAGCAGCCGGCCCTTCCAGAGACATTTACGACCAATGTCCGAAGAAGCAGGCCCAACCAGACCGCCACACCTACACAAACGACCCAAATCACCAGGAGCCGTTCACAGACTGAACAAAGACAGAAGAGGAATAACGAGGGAATCACGACTGGTCCAACAGATCAGAACAACCAGTTGTCGCAAGGAGGCAGCAGCCAAAGACCGCAGAGAAATATCATACGCACCAGAAGAGGACTGAGAGGGAGCGGAACCTATATCACGCGAAACACACAGAACAGCCAAAGTATAGATGCCGACTCCGATGTAGAAGCATGGACCCACAAAACACACTCAGTATACTACAGTACAACGTACGCAAGTCCAGAGACATGGTAATGGCAGCCATGCTTCGTGATCCCCGTATTCAGAACTACGACATTCTCGCTATCCAGGAGCCATGGAGGAACCCGTTCATGGCCACCACCCACCACCCGGCAAAAGATGTCTTTCACCTGTGCTGCCCAACCGAAAGAGAAGAGGGTCGCGTAAGGGTTTGCTTCTTTGTCAGCAAGAAACTAGACCACAGAAGATGGAAATTCACAGAACATAGCAGAGATGTCTGCACACTATCTATAGAACCCGACGAAGAGCTACAAGACGGAGAACAACTTATTATACACAACATATACAATCCGATGACAAATAGCAACGAGAAAAATGCACTAGAGGACATCCGCAAGACCCTGTACAGTCACCACCCAAACGAACAAATACTTCTGAGAGACTTCAATCTGCACCATCCACTGTGGGGGGGGGGGACTCACTGTTAGACAAACAGACCGGGAATCGGAAGACTTGATCGCGATAATGGAAGATTTTGACTTAAACAACACATTGTTGCCGGGAACCATCACATATGAGGAAGGAACACGGAAATCCACCATTGATCTCTGTCTGGCAACCATGGGACTGATCGACAGGGTAATCAAAAGCCAAGTCGATCGAGAGCTCGACCACGACTCCGACCATCTCCCAATCACCACTGTGATAGACATGAGGATGAAACTGCTGGAAGCAGCCCCAAAAAAGAATGGAGGCGAATTGATGGCCAGGAATTTCAGAAAATACTGAGACAAGTCCCACCACCCCTACGCAGACCGCAGATAAAACAGCACTGGATACATACGTCCGGGAAATAGTCCAGGCAATACAAAACGCAATTGAAAAAGCAGTGCCTCTGAAACGACAGTCGAATCGGAGCAGGAAGGGATGGATAGAAGAATGCAAGATGGTGCTTGCAGAGGCAAAACGTCTCAAGAGAACATACAGCCAAAGCCATACAGACGAATCGTGGGAGGAATATCGCTCGACAAGAAACAAAAAAGCGAGGATAATAAAGAAAGCGCTTAAAAACGCCCACAAAGACCGTGTGGAACAAGCGGCCAAGTCGCCAGAAGCATTATGGAGACTCGCCAATTGGGCGAGAACAAGAAGCAACAGGCCACCAGCGGTCACACCCACCATACGGAACCCGGAGACACAACAAGAGGTCACAAACCCAGCGGAGAAGGCAAACATATTCCGAAATACATTC
>JALRMI010000586.1:0-14270 GCA_026120165.1 Leptosphaerulina australis
GTGACTGCTTCCCGGTTGTGTATATATTCGCTCTCGATAGCTCACTCAATAGAACAACCTTCTGCTTCTTTCATGTTTTCCCTGTCACATATCTGACATCTGGTAGATGGGTTTGGGGAGTCCGGTCGAGCCTGTTGCTGTCATCAACCTGACCATTCGGTATGAAGGAGGTATTACATACCACTAGAATGAATTATATAAACGTTATTGGATGCTTCAATATTGTGATCCAGCTGGTAGTCTAGCCGAGTATCGGCATGTACGTCAATGGGAAAGTCGAAGACTGGTGCTTTGGCAATCTCCTCAACGTAGACAGAGGACATGTTTGCCTGAACATCAGCTGCAACTTTCAAGAACCGTGAATCTGCCAACAAGTATGTCACACCGGTGGTCCCGATCAACGATTCGATGGCCAGTTGTGATATCCTTGTTGACAGGAACAGCACTGTGTGGCCGAGCTTGGTGAGTGCGAGCATAGTGATGGCATAATCGAAGTTGCTAGGTCCAAGCAGTGCTACTGTAGTAGGTCTCACTTCTGAACTCTTCCTTGCTGGAATAAAAGCCTGGTAGTGTCTTGCAACTCGGTAGGCGAAGACATCGAGCTGTTGCATCGAATAGTCGACAAAGTCGACACCCGAGCTTGGGTACGATACAATGGTAGCATATGGGTATGTACGAGCTCGATGTCGAATTAGGGCGTCGACTGTCTGAATTGGCGCATCATCAACTCTTTCACTGCGTTTAACAGTAGTTGTGGTTGCCTTTGATAGGTTGGATGAACACGGAGTGGAGAGTGCTATCTGCGCTGGTGCCATGTCTTGGAAGTTGAAACGCAGAAATAGGTATCTGACAGCAAAAAATCAACCGATAAGTTGTATGAAGAAACCATGGTAAGCAGTCTTTTAGTATCAGAATTTGTGACAGAGGATGTCGAAAAGGACCTCTAGGGCGGTAAAGACGCGATCGTGGGGAAGTTGGCGCAGTAGGTGCGCATGCGCATACGGATTTTGACATGATTGGCTGCGCACCAGATGATAGCTCGAGGCGTTCTTGTTCACCCAAAAATCCGAGAAATCCGGTTCGCTAAATTGACTTGACATCCGTTTCCTTCATCCCGTTTACTGGAGCCGAGGTCAGTGTATCCCCCACACATGAACGGTTGCCTCCACAATTCGATGGAATGACAAGCTGGGGAAGGGCCGTTTGCATGGATTCTCCGCATTGTTGGCTTCATAACCCTAGCTTGCCACTTGCATATACGTGGCCATGATCTATAAGACCATCGCACCCAGACGTGCTAGAAAACGTATCATCACATTTCTCGCAACGAGCTTTGAGGAGGCCACCTACTTTCTGTATATAAATTTGTGTCTACCTATCCATCAGAAAAGCATCTGGTAGCCAACATGGTGGCTGTCGACAAAAACGAAATCTCATACATCGACGAGAAGTCAGAGTCCATACGGGACACGAAACCACAACAGATTTTACAGATTGAGAACTTCCAAGTTCTTGGTCTTCATCCAGATGATGCTGATTTTTACATCAACTATCCAGAGGAGAAGAGGAAGAAAGTCGTCCACAAAGTTGATATCAGACTAGTCCCTATGCTGGCCATCCTCTATCTCATCTCTCACATCGACAGAGCAAATATTGGCGTAATTAGCACCATAGTGCAAACGTTGAAAAGCAACTCACTAACCCGCTGTAGAATGCGAAGATCGAGGGCATGGTCACTGACCTAAAACTTGATGGTGTACAGTGGAATATCGTTCTTTCTGTCTTCTTTGTGCCATACGTCCTACTGGAAGTCCCATCCAACATGCTCCTGAAGAAATTCAAGCGACCATCAGTCTACCTTGGTATCCTCATCGTCGCATGGGGCATTATAATGACCTGCATGGGTGTAGTAAAGAATTTTGCTGGTCTTTTAATTACCCGAATTTTACTTGGCGTCTTCGAGTATGTGTTTGCAGTCCCAGTTCCAGCATCAGCACATCTAATATTCCATAGGTCCGGTTTCTTCCCTGGTGCTGTATATCTTTGCTCCTACTGGTACATGCCAAAGGACCTTGCCACACGCATATCATATTTCTATTGTGCATCGGCTATGTCTGGCGCCTTTAGCGGTCTCCTTGCGGCTGCCATCGCAAAAATGGACGGCGTTGGAGGCTATGAGGGCTGGCGTTGGATCTTCCTTCTTGAGGGCATTGCTACAATCATCCTTGGTATTTCATGCTTCTTCCTGCTCATCGACTCTCCAGCTTTGAGTGGGAGATGGCTAGAACCTGATGAGATCCGCTTCCTCGAGCTACAAAAATTCATTAAGGATGGTGGCAAATTCTCCGAAGAAACTGATAAGAAGCTCCGCTGGAATGACCTGAAGATGGTTTTGGGCAACTGGAGATTATACCTGCAAGCATACATCCTGCTCTGCTCCTCGGCCTGCTCATACGGAACCAAATTTACTCTACCGACCATCACGAAAGGCATGGGCTTCAACAACACTAATGCTCAGTTAATGACTGTCCCCCCATACGTCTGTGGTGCTATTAGCTCAATCTTCTTTGCGCGATTGTCCGATCGGTTCTACTGGCGTCTACCCTTTGTTGCCATTCCCATGTCGTTGATTGCCATTGGGTACTCGGTAATCATCGGATTTCAAGGTAACCTGGGCGCCAACCTCGGTCCCTCCTTCTTCGCTATTATACTTACCTGCATTGGTATCTACCCTGTTCAGCCCGCTGGAAGTTCGTGGGCAGCCAACAATCTGGCACCAAGCTCTCGCCGTGCTATTGGTGTTGCCTTCAATATCTGTGTTGGTAATATTGGTGGTGTTGTCGGTAGTTACATGTATCTGGAGTCAGAGAAGCCCAAGTATAACACCGGGTTTGGTCTATCACTTGCCTTCGGTGCATCAGGATTCATTGTTGCTTTCTTGTTGGAAGCTTCTTACAAGTGGGGTAACTCTAAGAAGGGCAAGCTCGATGAACATGAAATCAGAGCGAAGTACACTGACAAGGAGCTTCTCGATATGGGCGACAAGTCACCATTGTTCAAGTATACCTTGTAAGCTTCTCCAAGGAGATTCTTGAGAAAAGGGTATCGAGGTGGAACTGCTTCTAAATTTCGACGACTATGGATGGTGTTGTTTCACGATTGAGAAGTTTGCTCATAGTCAGCGGCATGTGCGCCTTCTTGTTGATAGATTACTACATTGTACAGTTGCATATTGGTATCAACGCAGAAGTCCCCTGTATACAGATCCTTCCTGTAGTATGCAATGTAATCAGTTTGATGCTTCAACTTTTTCTGTCTACCAACTACACACAATCCTCGGCATGTTTGAGCCGCTAAGATCGTCCGCGTCGCTCGATTGTTGCTTTAGTCATACTTCAAATCGCACTGACGTCAACTGCAATTCAATTGCTGGAATTGGGCTGTCATGAGAGTGCGTCACAGAAATCTCAGATGAGAAAATTTATGCACAATGACTAAGATGGGTCAAGATTGTATATTCTGTAATGATGAACTGGTTGCAGGTCTAAGTGAATATACATGGCAGCCTCGGAGTGAACCTCTGGATAAGATTGCCAGAATAGGTCATGGATACCGGCCTTGGCTAGCACGATAAGCCCAAGGAGGATCCCCGATAATGAAGGACACACGCTACCTTCCATCTAACAATAAAGGGGTAAGGGTGATAGACTTTTGAACGAAGTCTAGTAAATGCAATCTGTTGCGAGCCTGCGGTTAATGTTCAAGGATTATGTGATAGATGAGAATGCAGCCATGTCAGTCAGGTGTGGAGATATTTTAATTTATGCGTTATGGCAGCAGCAGCAGCAGCAGTTCGTTCAGCATAAGTGCAGTTGTACCACTGTCAACAATATTATGGCCGCTGTCATGTTTTGCAGATGGGCGCAAAGACCAATGGCCATCTCAAGTACCATAGAGGAGGGTAAGAGTTGCTTGGCTGGCCTGCTTAGCCAGCCCCGGGACTTTGAGGCTTTTCTTGAACTTAGCAAATTCTATTCTACTATCTGCTGGTGGTGAAAATTTAACATCTAACACATACTACTACCCACGAATGCATCTAGCTTTCGTCTTTAAGCTGAATTTTGCTGTAGTGTGCAAAAGTATAGGAGGCAGCCAATGCCACAGACTGATCACCTCACAGTCCCACAGACTCAGCTCTCTACACCGAGGCCTTGTAGCCCATGTCATTTGTATGTATCTTCAACCATCAGAACTTATATACAAGATGGCCGCCGCCTCCCTTCAATTGATCAGGTCATCTCAGGCAGTAGGAGACAGGAGTCTCGAGCTTGACCTGTCCACATACCCCGAGGCAGATCTTTTATAGGATTTAAATTCATTCAATTTATCTATCAATAATGCTATAATTTCTTAAAGCAGATTTGACTGTTCACCCTGCTCTGAAGGGCATTGACTACAACTTCACCAAGCCCTGCGAGTTACGAGATACATGTTTTGGTGGCTAAGAAATATAAAGTCAAGAAGGAGAAAAATGAATTTTTTTTGGGGTCAGAACATGAAAGCGACTTTCGCCGGAACACATACAGGACATAAGAGGATTTCTCCCTTTGTTACCAGGTGTTAAGCGTCGGAATATCCTTACGTCCACGCTGATTTTATCACCTGGTGCAACAATATGTTTTTGCAATACAGACATTAGCATCGTAGCACTAACCAGGACTTAGCAGATCCCCGACAAGTTGTCATCTGAGTCTATTCAAGATACTACTGAAACCAAGTCATTGAAACAGGTCAAGGTGGCTTCAGTGAATGAAGTGGTTGTGAATGATGGATCCTCAAAGCTAAACAATAAGACATGGAACGGTTCGAATAATTCACTATTTTCTCTGCTACTAAACATTGACAATTACAACAACCTAGCTCATTGTGAGATTTAAATATAGCCAGTTCCTTTGCACGACACAGGTCTTTTCTACTTTGGAAATCTCAGGGTTGTTGGATTCGACCAGGCAGATATCCTCTGGGATCTTGCACACGATATAAAACGTATGCATCAAGGAGTACTTGAACGGCCAACGATTGAACAGAAGCACGTTATAGCTTGTGTTAATGAAACTAAGTCGCTTTCAACTGTTGTTTGAGATGTTGTGGGTCTACAGAACATCATGAAGATTGTTAGTAATATGTTCCTGTGGGAAGTTGAGCTGTATATTAGATGCTCTGCTATTGTTTAGGTCATTCCCCAACCTTGGCAACAAAATTCCCATACTCTTCCTGTTATGTGTTTATATATTGAGTTTGCAGGGCGACATATGCTGTGGAGATGACAATCCAGTTGGTTGGATAGATGGCTACCTGGGTGTCGCTCTCACTTAGGGTAGCGAAAGGCAGCCCTGGCGCTTAAACAGAGGCTTTGCAAAGGGGTCTATAAAAAGTTAACGGATCCAATCTTTAACACTGTGATGTGACCTCACCTCAGCATACATGAGCCAGTGTCTAATGATACATTATAGCCAATGTTATACGCTAGCCCATCCACGTCAAGGATTGCTCATTATAAATTGGTAGAGACGCGAAAGCAGATGAATCCAAGTCAAGCCAATCTGTAGTCTGCCAATCGTCCAAAAAGTTCTGTAGCCCTGGGGTATTGGTATCGATGGGACTACCGAAGAGTGGCTGCCAGAGCTGCGTGACAGGTACACCTTGTATTTGTTCCTGGTCAGAAATATTTAGTCTTGCGTGAAGCGCGTTAGTCTCAGCCACAATTGTTGGCATTGAGGTAGTGATGTTTGTTGGTTCCTGCATAGCTTTCGCGGTCTTTCTCTTAGCTTCGGTTCGCAATTCCTGTAGAATGATGCTGTATTTGCGTGACGGTGAGTTGGTGGCAGTTGCTTGAGCCAGGTGATTTAGACACTTCTCTGCTTGGTCAAGAACCTTGCGACGTTCAGTAACAGTGGGATCATTATGGCTCTCTTGAATGGCCCACACATATACGACTACCAACGCGCAGAAGCAAACGTAATGCGTCCACCAGAATGCATGGAATAGCCGGCCCTCATGAGCCATGCGGTCGACAGATTCCAGTACCGACTGAGCGGCTTTGATGCACTCTGTAATGCTTTCCCTTGCAAGCAACCTAAGGTTATCGCTATGGCGCACATTGTTTTTCAACAAGAACGGGCGGTGCGCAAGCATGACGGCATGAGAGTAGGACATTCGCAGAGCCATCGCTTGCCGGCGAAAGCTTTGTATGAGGCTGCTTGGATTTATCGCACCCAGAAATGGAGGAAGTGATGCTCTCCATTGCCTAAGTTCTGCTCCCAAACGATGCGCTGCAGCCAGCCGTTCTTCATCGGGTACCGATTTGATCGAGTAGACCTCCCTCGAAATTCGCTCAGCGATCTGAGCAAGCTTGGCATGTGATATAAGAGAGTCGATATGGCAGTCATTATCACTTTCAAGGGGACCTGTGATGGTCATATCTTCATCGTTGACAGCGTCGGGGAAGTCTTGGTCGATATCATCGTCATGGTAATGTCGCGGACGTCCAAAGATTACACCAAGATACTTATCTAGCGTGTAAGCTACCCAAAATGTTCTCTTCTTACACTGCTCTTCAATATAGTCCCGTTTGTAAGCAGACGACGGACGCTTGCGGTCTTCACGCCTATGCAATCCCATAGCCGATAGGACTTGCAGGGCATGACCAAAAGCATACCACGCCTGATTGAATCTTGAAGACATCAATAGGTATAGTACCTGTATGAGCCGTGCCTGAGCTGACTCGAGCTTCGGAAAGCCAGTCTCATTCTCAGTCAATCGCAGTGCTTCGCAGAAGAGCTCTTCACTTTGTGATGACATGGTATCTCCAGTAGCCGGAGATAAGCCGCTTTCGCCTCTGGCTCTTTCTTCATGTATGCATGCAACGGCGAGGACCGACAACACAATCGATGTCTTCGCACAACCAAGTCCTCTAAATAGGGGCTGGCTTGATGTAAAATTGTTGAAGACTATGTTGAACCAGGACTCGACCGTAGGCCTGTGAATCAGTCGATAGGTGGCAATGCAGACGTTAAAGTAGAGGTCAAATAGCTCGCGACCCCTTTCTAATGGTGGTATTTTAACACTATCCAGGGTTTGAAACGGCTTGTCACCAGCACGAGCAAGCAACTGGTTATCCTCACTGGAACTGAGTTGCCCACTCATAACCTGGCTGCTTTCACTGTTAGAGATACGTCTCCATGCCCGGTGAAGAAAGGAGAGTCCAGAGGTTGGATCGGAGTATTGGCCGCCAACTTCCAGGACTGGGGAGCCCCGAGAAGGGACCTCTGGGATATTCTCCTGGTGTCGTGTTGTCATGGTGACAAGTATGTCTGGATTGGAGTTTGATGGGTTTATGTCGTCTTCACTGCCATTCAAGACGCCAGTGGGGAAGGCACATTGCGTGTTGTTTTCTTCCATATTGCTCGGGATCGAGTGTGAATGATCAGGTCGCGCAGTATCTGTAGGTTGCGCAGCTATTGACTGTGAAGAATGGATATTCACCACACTCTGCCGCAAACGACGTGGCGCAGGTGCCTTCCCTCGCGCGTAGATTGCTTCATACCGGCAGTCGAGTCCCCGGCGGTAACAAGTTCTGCACGGCTGCTCGCCCGAGCATTTTGCCTTCTTTGCTTTGCAAATGTCGCAAGCTCTGGTCACCTTGGATTTCTGCCGGTACTGGATACTCTCTAGGGTACGCTTCTGTGGGATAACGTTTCCGTGCCCCACTCGTGTAGCCGGAATAATTGTTGGTTGTGAGTCCGTCCGATGCGGTGCTTGTTCCATCTCAAAAGTCTGCATAAAGGATGTTAACGACCAACTTTAGGATCAGCCAGTGATAAGGAAATCCGTTATAAGACACCAGGGGTCTTGTCCCGAGGTCTATTTTCCTTAGGCAACCGATCGGCACGTGCCGGTAGATCTGATAAAGCTGAGAAGTAGATTGCCCAAAAGGGTTACTTCAAGACAAACTTTGAACCATTCGCTGCAAATATGATCCTCTAAAACATGCTATGTTGTAGATACGCTCTATTGGGAGTATGTCCTCGAAAGTTGGCGTCGAGTGTTACTCTTGCGCCTTAGCCGGAAACCCCCCAATATCCGGAGTAACTGTAAGCGCTGGCATGGCCTCAACCTCTCCGTAGTTTCCGCCTAACACCATGCACTATCAACAACCGTCACGGAACGTTGGTCAAACCGCGGAACCATGGTGCAGTCCGGTACAGCCCTGATGCTGTTCAAAATGATGTTAAGTGCACTGTCAAGGAATATCTGCTATTCATTCGCAGCTTTCAGAGTAAAACTTTAGGAGCTCAGCTCAAGTCTTTTTTACCTTCAAATCACAATTGCTATCATTGGTTTAAAATGCCACTTCCTACATACTTCACTTTGAACACAGGCGCAAAAATCCCTGCCGTTGGCTTCGGGACATGGCAGGCGAAGCCTGGTGAAGTCGAGCGTGCAGTCGAGACAGCATTAAGGGTTGGCTACCGTCATATTGATTGTGCCGCCATCTACAGGAATGAGGTCGAGGTTGGTGAAGGCATTCGTGCCAGTGGTGTACCTCGAGAGGAGATATTTATTACTGGCAAGCTGTGGAATACGAATCATGCACCAAAGGACGTCGAAGCCGCACTTGACAAGAGTTTAAACGACCTTGGTACAGAATACCTTGACCTATTCTTGATGCACTGGCCTGTGTACGTAGTTCTTTAGAACAAATTGGCGGCGAGACTAACACGAATAAAGTGCATTTAACGGCAAGACCGGCAAGTGGTTTCCTCTTCGCGAAGATGGCGTCTTTGATCTAGTTGACATCGACCCTGCCGACACCTACAAGGCTATGGAGAAGCTTTTGTCGACTGGAAAAGTGCGTGCTATTGGTGTTTCGAACTTTACAGTGAGCCGTCTGGATGATCTTTTGTCTAAGACCAACGTCGTTCCTGCCGTCAATCAGATTGAAGTACACCCTTATCTTCAACAGCCTTCTCTCTTCGACTACTGCAAGAGCAAGAACATCGTCATCGAAGCATATTCGCCGCTCGGAAACAACCAGACAGGGGAACCACGCACAGTCGACGACGAACTCGTCGGTATGCTCGGCAAGCAGTTGGGCCTTGACGGTGGG
The DNA here is from genome assembly GCA_026120165.1 of Leptosphaerulina australis. Taxonomy (NCBI): domain Eukaryota; kingdom Fungi; phylum Ascomycota; class Dothideomycetes; order Pleosporales; family Didymellaceae; genus Leptosphaerulina; species Leptosphaerulina australis. Next base: position 9,170 of record JALRMI010000586.1, read on the forward strand.
CAGCTGCTTGCGAGCTGGGGTATCCAACATGGTCATGTGGTATTGCCTAAGAGCGTTACACCCCACCGTATATATAGTAACTTGCAAGTGAAGGAGTTACCACAGGATGTGTATGAGCAATTGTCTGGTTTGGAAAGGCATAAGAGATTTAACCAGCAATCGAGATGGGGTTTTGATATCTTCGAGGAGCTGGGGCAAGCAAAGGTGACAAAGATAGCTCAAGATGCGGCCGAGGAAAATAAGGAGAGGTTCACAGTGTAGGCCCAAAACTCACACATTCAGACTATTTTTCTCATATACTTGCAACTGTATGAGACGTGTAACTTGTTCGGAAGCTTTTGGCAACACAGAATGAACCCATGCATGTGACAATGAGGCCCACGCGATAGGCACGTATTTCATGAATCAAATGGTTTCATAGATTTTCAATGTAAGAGCTTTGACCAGGTCTGTGAACAAAGTACCTAACGTCCCACCCTGCGTGGCGAGAAACCTGTGTAGCGAAAAGTCACTTCTAATTTTTATCACAACCTCCTCAACCTCGAATCACAGCCACAAATGATCTCAGGATAGAGACTTCAAGCAACACATTTTAGTTCAATGTTGCTTCCTGTATACACGCCTCCTGCTTCGACTGCAATGCCAGGTTTTCGCTGAGAGCGTGCCTAACTGTGTCACTCCGGTCAGTCTCAGACCTGGTTTAAACCTCATTTGGACTATTCAAAACCCTGACAGGGTGTAGATAAAGACTACAGGATCGTATGCCGAGCAAGCCACACGAGTAAATAGGCTCATTCCGGTGCATGCCAAGTTCAGTAGTTAAGATTCAAGGTGTATCTGCAGTTGCGGCCGCATGAATGAGTTTTGCAGATATGCCTTGGAGGGCAACGATGAATGTGATGATGATGATGATGATGATGATGATGATGACGATGGGGAGAGCACAATGGTCTTTTAATGCTTTGGCGGTGGAGACATGTTCATCGGAACTGATTCAAGCGGGATGGACGCCAGATCGGAAATCTATCTTTGTGCTACGGGGAAAGACTATGATGGTTGTGATCTAGTTCTTTACTGAAAAGCCTGAGTGATGTGTTTTATGGCATCAGTGGTGCCAGTCAGAATCTTTGCAGGTTAAAGAAGTTACTCTTAGGAATCTTCTGTGCGGTATTGTGTGCTCGTCAGGACATGAACCGAATGCAGTGTATCTGCTGAGGGTATCCTAACCCCGACAGAGGATAGCGACGGCCATCTCCGCCACAGACGGCGATGCTGTTATCTTCATTTAAACATAAAACTTAGTTAGAATCGCATCCGTGATATCTTTCGAATCGTACATAGTTGATGTGTCGAATCTTGTCTCGAATTAAAGCGTCCGTCTTGGGAATAGTGAATAGTAGTCAGAACCGTCCATCTAACGATATACAATTGCAGCCTTTGTCAGCGTTTCAACATTACAATCTACTGTGGAAACCATTGAGATTAAGATTATGATTGACAAGCTAAACCGCGTCAATATGTGTGATAGTGGCCAGAAATTCATACGTACAACTGTCGCTTTTGTCGTTTGACTGCTGTTTCCCCTCGTTGGTCTTGCTCGAGCATCGCTCATTGTCTTTAAAGTACCAAGACATATCTATGCATTGCATTTAGTATTACAATAAGGTATTTTGCGTCGTTATTCACCTTCGACATATCCCCAATCCCGCATCACACTTTCAATCTTCCTGTTAACTGTCTTTCGGGCGATACTTCTTTCAGAGCCAAGCGCTAGTATAGTGTCGTACCTTGTATGCTTGTGGCGCACATGGGCAACAACGGCGAGAAACGTCTTTAGTGGTAGCGGAATTTGGCCAGTCCTTCCCACACGGCCTGAATGCTTTCTGAAGGCGTGCTTCAGTACAAGTATCTTCTCCTGTTCTGGCATATCTGGAAATCTCTTTTCCAGCTCAGCTGCTGCAGCATCGTTGAACTTGGTATCACGCTTCTTGGTCATAGCGCGTCGGGTTGGAAGGGTCTCATTCGCTTGCCTATGGACCTGGCGAAGAATGAATATGGGCGCTCGCAATCCGAGCTGTTTTTTCTTCGCATCGACAACAATGTACAAAACCTTGTGTGCCTCCTCGGTTAGTTTGCGACAATGTAGCGTCTTGTATCGAATGCCCTTGGGTAGGAAACCGTAACCTTTCGGCATGGGTGTGTTCGAGCAAACTGTGATTTCTTTGGAAGGCATGATGAGTGTAGATGTGACTTTGAGTTTTTTTTTTGAGCTGTCGATATGGCTATGCAGTGTGCAGGCCTGTGCCAGCATAAAAGTTACTGGAAGTTTGTGTGGCTTTATTGTGCAGCTGTTCCATCAAGCAGTATCTGTACGTCCCTGCATTGCGTCTCGAGATGCTACTTCCGAACTGAAAATGGTGATAAGAGAGACGATTAACGCAGATCAATAAGCCATCTAGCTCCGTTGATGCTGGTGTTGATGTTGTTGATGTTGGTGTTGATGTTGACGAGCCAAGAAGAGAACGGGAAGATCGGATATTCATGCGCTCTTCGCTAATGGCACGTGCATTTGAAAGCTGTAACACACTGTCATTACAACTGCGTCTATGCTCTTGCACCTACTCTGTCTGAGCTCCCTCTTATAGGAATCCTTCAGTTAGCTCCAACTGTTCTCGTCCGCAGACAGTGACAATGGGGACCAACTCTGCGTCCAGAGGTTTCGCTTTGGACCCCTTGCGGATCTTTCGGCACACAAGCGCTGATGGCACGTCAGACCCACTCCTGAGCCACCAATCCTCAGCCTCTGATGGGGCTTGACCATCTCCACAATCACAGGCTTCACCCGACACGGTTACAGTGATGATGCATCCCTGGAATTTATAAAGACACCAGCCACAAGGCTAATTCGGGATCATCCAGAGCCTCATCACTCACACTCGGGTTGCAGCACCCTCAAGATCTGGGCCCTACATATTGGACATGCAATTGAGAAGAGCAAATACGACATTGGGCGATGACCAAGAGCTAGCAAATGTCACTTACAATGACAAATATGTCATTGTATACGATTTCAGCAGCGTAGGTCCGTAGAACAACCACGCGTGTCCTTATTATGTGCTGACAGCGGCTAGAGCATGATACTGCCGTCAACGAATTCTCAACATTAGTCAAAGACCTACGCTCCGCTGGTCTGAACATAGAAGTCCGACATGGCTACGATCAATCCCTCTTGATCCTCGTGCAAGTACCGAGGGAACTGCTAGGTAATACAGTGTACAAGTCAAGGTAAGTTCGTAATTGCTGGAGGCAAGGGCAATGTCTGATGGTTCAACAGGGTAAAAGACTGGCTTTATGGCATTACCAAACAGCACCCCGGTGGCACAGCTTCGAGTATCGTTGACGGTGCCTTTGAGGCCGAGGATCTCTTGTCGGTGTTCCATCTCGTCAACTGGCGCAAAGAGCTCGGTGGAGCAGGTATTACCCCAGGATTTGGTCAATGGGAGAATGTGTCTTCCATTTTTCCACTGCACAATCAGCCTGTCACCAGTCAATTGCTCGCCCACTTAAGCAAGCGCTTCTTCCTCGACCTCAACGATCTTGATCGAATACGCGATTTGTGGGGAGCGAAAGTAGCCTTCTACTTTGCATTCCTTCAAACTTACTTTTGCTTTCTCGCTTTCCCATGTATAGCTGGAGTCTTTGCTTGGGCATTCTTACCACAATATTCATTGGTATTTGCGCTGATGATAGGGGTATGGTGCACCGTGTTCCTGGAATACTGGAAAATCAAGGAGCAAGATTTGGCGATTCGCTGGAAAGTACGAGGCGTTGGCAACCTGAAAGTCAATCGCCCTCAATTTCGACATGAGACGACTCTGATTGACGCAGCTGGGAGACTGCGCCATCACTTTCCAAGATGGAAGCGCATTATTCGGCAACTTCTCGTCATTCCGTTCGTGTTGATTAGCACACTGTTCCTTGGGGCACTTATCGCCATGGTGTTTGCCATTGAGACATTCATTAGTGAAGCTTATGATGGGCCTTACAAATTCTGGCTGGTGAGTTGCCCGGCAGGAAGCACCATTTCTCACAGAATAGATTGCTGACTTGAAAACAGGAATACCTCCCAACTGTCTTACTTGGCGTGTCTCTGCCCTATGCGACTAGCTTCCTTGAGGACATCGCCGATACAATGACCGAGTACGAAAACCACCGAACCGCTGACCACCACGAGATGTCTTTGACACTAAAGATATTTGTCCTGAACTCGATTACGAACTACCTGCCAATCTTCATTACAGCGTTCCTATACGTACCATTCGGCAGCCGGGTCATACCTATGCTACAATACTTCATTGATACAGTTATAGGCAGCAAGGATCGTGGTACAGTCAAATTCACAGCTGACCCCGATAGACTGCGGAATGAAGTGATTGCACTTACTTTGACAGGGCAGATATCTGGTGCGATTGAGGAGTTGGCGCTTCCCTGGTTCAAAACCCAGTTCAAGCAATGGTGGCGCGATCGCCAGGCAACGAGGGTGCATCAACGTGGAGGGGAGAGCCATCAGGTGACGCTGGACGATCCCGGGGAAGCAAAATTTCTTAGACGTGTAAGGAGGCAAGCGCTCCGGCCGCAGTATAACGTTCAGGATGACATCGCTGAGATGGTGATTCAATTTGGCTATCTAGCGCTGTTCAGTCCGGTCTGGCCTCTGGTACCCATCGGTTTCTTCATCAATAATTGGTTTGAGCTACGTTCCGACTTTCTCAAGATCGCGGTCGAGTATCAAAGACCTGCACCTACGCGGAGCGATGGTCTTGGGCCGTGGGTCGCGAGCCTGGAAGCCCTGACGTGGCTTGGCAGCTTGACCAGCGCCGCGGTTGTACACTTGTTTGGCTCACAGGAATTCTTTGGCGAACGCATGGGCCTAAGTCTATGGGCTAGTCTTCCTATTACCATTCTGATATCTGAGCACATTTTCATGGGTTTCAGAGCTGGCGTAACGTGAGTGCATAGCGAGTGGACCGGCTAGGCGAGTGGACCGCCCCAACCAACTATTGGGCCTACTGACTGCAACTACTTAGCACCACAACACTGC
>JALRMI010000587.1:0-14172 GCA_026120165.1 Leptosphaerulina australis
CTGCTGGAAGGAGAGTCGCTTGGGATGAGGGAGGTCAGAGCCTGTATGACTTTCTGCTGCAGCTCTTCAGCAATCCTCGCTTCTTCGGGGTTAGTGTACTCCCCGGCGTGTTGATCCACAGCTGCTGCAAAAGCAGTAGTGATAGTGTTCCACAGCTGGGCGGTTTTCTGAGTCTTGGTGATGTGGCGTCGGACGGCATCTGAGACTTGAGGTTTGGGAGCGCCCCTACCGGGGTTCTGGCTGCTCAGAGGGGGGGCATGGTGATGCTGTTCCTTCTGGAGCCGTTCTGAGGCGCGGGTATTGAGCCACTGGGGAGATTCGGGGTCCGAAGACCTCGTGTACTGGGAAGTAGGGGACTCTGCCATCCTACAAGGCTCCTTTGCGCAACAGCGCGTAGGGCTAGGTGGACTTTAGAGTTGTTTCCGGGATCGCCGCAGTAAGCCTGATTGATTACAGAGATTCTTGGGTCCTTTGGGAAGCCTACCCAAAAATCACGAAGTTGGTGTTCGGGTGCCATAGTTTCAGTCGAGAGGTCATTTGCTCCATTCATCAGCAACTAAGCAGTACGGCAAGAAGAGCCCCGACCGTGACATTCGATGACAGGAATTATTTTCTAAGCCATGAAACAAGATCCTGGATCATTTAGATGGAAACCCTTTAGTTTGCCATGGGTCACTTGGGGCATCGGTTCTAGATTTATGCAGAGATTCAGCGATTCACCGATGCGAAGTCGTCAGCGGCTTGAAATGGGACGAAAACTACGGGTTAGCGACCATCGCACTCTTTAAACTCATATTTCAAACTGTAACAGCGTTCAGAGGCCATGTATTACATAGAACGGATATATAAGGGGTTACACTCTACGGTCATGGAGAAGCTGAGTGTGGACCACAGCACCCAACCTGCCTCTATTGTACTGTTTATATCTAGCCTTAAGTAGGCTATATAAGATGAAATACAATGGGTACTTGCTGAGGATGTGACAGCCCTTCACTTATCAGAGTATTTACCATTGGGTTTTAAAAAATGAACCAATAGAAGAGTATTCCACTAAAGCCGAAGATGTCGTATTAAATTTATCCTTTTTGAAAGGTATGGTTGTGGCTTTGCAAACAATGATTCATGCAGGGATAGTTGTTTTTACTGCTGAGCTGCTCCATGGTTTTGCTGGTACTAATGAAGACGAAGCCGATGCGGGCATAGTACTCTGAAGGGGTATGAGAGCCTTTCAGGCTTTTCTGAGATCACTCTATATTTTCCAAGAACCAGGAAAGCATTATGAAACTCTACCTGCTTGGTGGCAAACAAAAAAGCCGGTCTTCTTGCTGCTGAAGCTTGAAGGTATATATCGTAGGCTAACATTGTTTATTGACGTTTACAGAAAACAAGCGCAGGCTTCTAAAGCACCTGTCGAACTGCTTTTATATCATGTTTCATGCTTTCCAACTACCTATTGCCGCCGGAAAGTGCCCCTATCTCTCACTGTATTTACAAAGACCATCTACATCGCAACCTCAGTCGCGAGATATGTTGCTCGTGCTGATAAGCTGAATTCGAATAAGAGCCGTTACTACAGCCTCAAAAAAGACCTGATATGCCTTGTACGTATAGAATTTGATATCCTTAATAAACAGGGGTTTAAGCAGAATGTGAAAGTAAGGTGCACCCATCACACTTATGGAGGAATGGATGAACTGGGACTGGGAAAGGAGATGGCGAGCTGTAGGCAAAGGCCGCCCTGAGGCCACCTGGAATGGACTGTGGACACGGCACCAAGGAAGACTATACAATGGACTTACAAAAGCTCAGGCCACAGCCCTGTTTCTACTACGCACCGAAGTAATAGGACTTAACTGGCTCGCTCGGCGCCGCGTCCCAGGCGTAGACAGAACATGTCCGTGTGGACGGCGAGATCAGACAGTGCAACACGTAATTTACCACTGCCTACGACACGACAGAAGTACGATACTCCCTTTGCCCCAGACTGAGAGGGTGCGGGTTGCACTACAGTGGGGAACTCAGGTTCCGGTGATCGCACGGTGGTTGATACACCAAGACGTCTTACAGCAATTCAAGGTTGCCAACGCACTAGAACGTGAAGAGATAACGGAGTACCAACAGGTAGATGGACTGTCAGAGTGGTAGTATGGGGCTACCAGTCTATTCCAGCCTTGTCCCTCTTCCCTACTTCTTTCGATCTCCCCGAACAGGTGCAAGAATGGCAGTAAAGGCGGTCGAATAGAGAGGATATAACTACAGTACCTGCCCTGAACAGGGAATGCAGGTAAGGCACACGAAAGATTTTCTCATAGAGTTTTTCCTATAGGCAAGAGTCTGCGTCGCCACGTAGGCACAAAACAGACGGTAAATAGAGCAAATAATAATAATGAAAGTAAGGTGCTAATTACGCCAGCGTCTCCTTTCGCTCATACATTGTTCAATTTCTTCGACTGTACAACTTCGTACATCAAAGGGCTTGACCTCGGCATGGCGGTAAAGATAAACCCGCGTTTCCTTTTGCGGCATCTACATCCGAATTCGTACCAGTGTATTGTACCAATGTAACCCCTGCCATAATGGCATCTTGAATATTGAGCCGACTTGTACCACATTCACTCTCGAGATGTTTACTCCATATCGTCGAACACCAGCCTGCAGTCCTTAATGCTAGATTGAAAACTCCAGGTACTTCACAGGCTCGTGGGTGGGCGTTACTTGTCTAAGAAAAACAATCACACAGGCTAATTCCTACCGGCAAGCGGCGCAGCTTTGAGGTACGTGCACATTGTGACTTATACATTTTTGCCAATGGAACGCAGGTCTTATCTGCACAAACAAAGAAAGGCTTTAAAATTGTAGCCGAGTGACTTAAAACGACGCGTCAGTTAAGCTGTGCCGAGTATTTCGGATGAGGTCTCAGCCGCACCTAAGCTTCACCACCGGAAAGCTTGTCATGCGGAAGGCATTCATGGTCACCACGACGCGCAACGGCATTCAGTTTTGTCTTCTGCACAGTTCCGCAAGTCTCGGAATTTATGTGCTTTACTGACTGATCAAAATGGAAGTGATAGCCACTGTATCAACGGACAAGTGCCGAAGGTCAATGCCAGTCGCCGGCGACCCACTCAGGAGTTCGCCTGTCTAGCAATGTGGGCTCAACAAATGAATATACCTCGGTGCATCAGTCCCGTACTTGGCTGCCGTCTTGTTTGTGTGCATTAGTCGGCAAGATTGCAAAGCCTAGCAATGCCATCGTGACGAAGCCAACAACCATCCCTGTTCCAAACCCCATGGGCCGCGCTATCATCATCCGGGGACTCCACTTGAGAACCCCATGGCCACCCTATTACCCCGTGGACTCCAGAAAACCAGTACAAGAGGATAATATCGCTATCGCTTGAGTGTTCATCAGATCACCCTCCTTCGATATCTGCACCTTGCGCCAGGCACAAACCATAATGGCTACAGCAGTTGAGGGCACCTCACACGATAAAGAGTTTGTCTCCGAGGTCCCTCAGTTTAAGGAGGACCTCGAGCATGCCAACACTCATGGAACGTATCTCGATCCAGTTGAGGCTTCTCATCTCTCTGAACAGCATCGCCAGTATTTATTGCAGAGACACGGCACACTGGAGCTTGACCCGCTCCCTTCCATGAGTGATGCCGATCCTTACAACTGGCCAACATGGAAGGTAAGACTACCAAATCACCTGTGCAAAATTCTGAACTTACAAAGATCATATAGAAAACACTGAACCTTGTCTTCGTAGCATTCCACGCATGTATGTGTGCATTTGCAGCCTCGGCCATCATTCCAGCATACGAAAACATTGCAGAGGATCTTGGAGTCAGCTTGCAGCGGACTTCATACCTGACATCACTGCAAATTGCTATTCTTGGAGGTGCACCGTTGTTTTGGAGACCGCTTTCCACACGCTACGGTCGCAGGCCTATCTTCATCGTCTCGTTGATCGGTAGTCTGGCCTTCAACATTGGCTGTGCGAAGAGCACCACCTACGCATCAATGGCTGCATGCCGAGCTCTTCAGTCGTTCTTTATATCACCACCAAATGCTATTGGTAGCGCAGTTGTAGTGGAGACTTTCTTCAAGAACGAGCGAGCGAGGTACATGGGTGTGTGGACTGTCATGATTACCCTTGGTATACCGCTTGCACCACTTATCTTTGGCTTCGTTACATATTACGAAGGCTACCGGTGGATCTATTGGATCTTAGCAATTGTAAGTGGTCCGGATTCTGCATGCGATAAATTGGAAATAACAGGGCATGACAGATCAATGGTGTTCAATTATTTTTTTACTCGCTACTTGGCCCCGAAACACGCTACATCCGTCACGGTAATGTCGAACATCCTGTAACTGGCTTTACAGCTTTCAAGGAGTCATACCTCAAGTTCCGTCGCATTGATAGCACACCTATCACTGTGATGGAATTTGTTTCTCCTCTTCGGCTGGCGAAATATCCCTGTGTAATGATTCCAGCGTGTGCGTACGCAATGGTCTTCCTCTTCGCCTCAGTTCTCACCACCGTTGAGATCCCGCAACTTTTTGGCGAGAAGTTCCACTTCAATTCCAAGCAGCTGGGTCTCCAATTTCTGGGTCTAATCATTGGCTCCATCATCGGTGAGCAGATTGGTGGTCACTCAAGTGACTTGTGGATGCGTGCTCGTGCGAAGAGAACTGCATCAAAAAAGCCGGCTCCTGAATTCAGATTGTGGTTAAGCTATTTTGGCATCTTGTTGACAATCTGTGGTTTGGTAGTCTTCTTGATTCGCATCGAGCAAGCTCCTGAGGGTCACTGGAATGTTACACCCATCATTGGTGCTGGCATTGCTGCAGCAGGCAATCAGATTGTTACTACTGTCATGATTACCTACGCTGTTGACTGCTATCCCGACGAGGCGGGCAGTATCGGTGTGTTCATCACATTGGTGAGGCAGACCTGGGGCTTCATCGGGCCTTTCTGGTTCCCCGATATGTTCACCAACATCGGGCTTGCTCACAGTGCTGGTATTGTGGTCGCGATGCTTGTTGTGGGGAGTTTGATTCCTGTCGCTTTTTGTCACTGGAAGGGCAAGGCGCTTCATGGAAACATGAGCAATAGGTTGTAGGAATTCTTGCCACGACTGACGCAATTCGCTTGTCTGGTACCTCTCGTACTGTAGCTTCTTATCTACAATTTATCATGTGCTTATGCATCATCAACGGCTACTTTCGACTCGTTCGATTTGTGTTGTAATGTGCAAAAAAGTTATATCCGCAAGATCAAATCATCTTCGAGTCGATCACAACTTCGCAACAAGACCCTCCTCCTGACATAGTTCTACGGCCTGCTTTATCACGTTCGTACCATACACTATAGCCTGCACATCTGCGTCTGCCCACTTGTCTGGGACCTTTCCACCGCCCAGCTTCAATGCAGCGAACTGCTTGTCCCGCTCCTCCTTTGCCTTTCCCGCGCCGAGATGCATGTTCCGCCCATTCTCTGCTGCAAGCTCGACAAGGGCCTCTGCCCTCGGCTTTCTGAGCTTTTCATACAACTTAAGTGCTTTGTTGATCGTCTCAGGTCTTGCATCTCCGAGTCTTTCAGGAGAAAGCACCACACCCAATACTCCGCCGTCCTCAATGGCCTGTGCCGCGCCTTGCGCCATGTGCGGCAGTGTAGGATGGCACGCATCACCAACCAGTGCCGTGCTACCAGTAACCCATGTTGGTAGGGGATCATGAACTCTCAGCTTCCATTCAACAACCTCACCCTCCGGCACTAGGTTCAGCATCGTCTGAATCATCGGACAGAAATCTTTGTATACGTCCAACATTGCGCTCTTGCTGCCCCTAGTCGTGTACTGTGCGTCTGGTGCGCCGGCAAAGTTAATGTCGGGCTGTGCGGTAGAGAGGTTGTAGATTTGCTTATTGTGGATTGAGTACGCGATGATGTGTTTTTTCTCGCCGATCCAGCGTGTGACTGTATCTGAGTCGATGAGCTTGAGGAGCTCGGGGTAAGGGGACATTTGTTCCCGGGTCAACATGATGCGATATGCGGCCTGACCTGAGTCCTTAACTGTCGCTGTCTCACCCAAATCTTTCAACATGGCAACCCGTGTGTTACTCTTGATTCCATCACAGCCAAGTAGGATATCGCATTCTACTGACTCAGTTTCGCCACCTTTGGTGGGTGTAACTTTGAACGTAGGTTTTGCACCAAAACGCACATCTGTGATAGTGGTGCCGAGTCTGAAAGTGATGCCGGGCTCTTTCTGGCAGCCTTTGTAAAGGCCGAATGCTAGTGACGCACGGTGTCCGACCATGTGTGGGTAACCGTACTTCTCCTTTACGTAGCCCAGATCAACGTAACCAAGCTCTTTGTCTGAGGCACCTTCACGAATGGATGTATTTGCGCATTGGACGGCTTCGGCAGCAATATCATTCCATACACCCATATTATCGAGAATGGCGGCCATGTTGGGTGCGAGCTGAATGCCTGCGCCTACGAAGCCTAGGTTGGAGGCGTGCTCGTAGACTGTGATGTTCTTGTGGCCAGCTTTTGCTAGGGAGAGAGCTGTAGCAAGACCGCCCATGCCTGCACCGATAACTGCTACTCTCAAGTTTTCCGCCATCTTTTGTCCCATCTCTTGTCAGCTAGTGTGTCGACTTTGATGTCCGAAGTTGCGATAGAGAGTGTGGAATTCGGAGCAATCGCACTAGGTTCCAAGAGTGATTGATTGTTACCAATTTACAACAGTTGAATCAGGAGCAGTTTTTTTATACCTATGTATCTCCACGGCGACTTCAACATTATCCACGACTTCTCCAAAATCCTTGAAGCTCTTTTCCTCCGGTGGTCAATCTGTCACCGAGGCACGGAAGAACACTCAACCGCCTCCAACCCTGCGGTCGAGGTACGTAATCAAGGTATGATTGGACAATTCAAGTGAGTAAATATATGATTCTAAAGACCGATCTAGAGGTTGTCCGATGATACGTAAAATCTAGAGGTGTTCAAAAGAGGCCGGCTTGACGAGGATGTTGTCATTTGAATCTACCGCTGATTGCACCGAAGCGGGGAAGGGCCGGATGTTAGCGTCATTCTGGCCAAGGGAGAAATGCTGGGTAATGCATCCCTTGGTTCCTGCGTTAGTATCAATTACCTTTAGCCATCAATTGAGAGCTGACTACCTCTGGTATCATCACACTTCGAGATATGTGTGTACGCTTCTCCATTGACATGAGCGGATAGGGCCGCTAGATACTCAACCGCAACAGCGGCGCGGCGCGAGTAGAGCGTCGTACAACCACCCCCCTGTATGTCATGTTCGAGAGATATGAATTTGCCCCACGGGATGGAGCGTGGACTAGCAAATTTCATGCCGTAAAACCGTGCTCCGAGTGGAGACAGATAATTGCCGGTCTAGTCTGATCAGAAATATGTCGATCCTCCACTTCGGTGAAACTAGTTGGATCAAGGATCTTCAAGCGTTACGGCGTTAATGCAGGCAAGAGAAAATGTTTTGTAGACTAGGAAGTCTCCCTTCCTCCTTTTGATTATATTAATCGGCTGTCTGTCTTCAACTCTTTTCATCGCGACAAAATGAGGCCGACTCTGTTTGGTAGCATCGTGCTCGTTGGAGCTGCAAATGCGCTCAACTACACTTGCACTCCAAATGTCATTCAGGCTGCTCTCCCTGCGAATGCGAGTGTAAACTTTGCATATCCTATCGCGGCTAATGCGTCATTTGAGGTGCCCAAGAGTGACACTGGCTACCCTAAAAGCCCACCCAACCTACCAGCTTTATGTGCTGCTTCGATTCAGGTGAAGTCAATCGACAATACTACCTTTGGGTTTGGTATCTTCCTCCCTGAAGGTTGGAATGGCAGATTTCTAGCTGTTGGCAACGGTGGTTTCGCTGGAGGTATCAACTATGCTGATATGGTAGGTTCTATTACAGAGGCTTCAGGACTTCGCAAATGCTAACAGGACTGTAGGCTGCTGGTGTACGCTACGGCTTTGCTGTCATCTCAACCGATACCGGCCACAACTCATCTTCTGGGGATGGCAAGTGGGCATATAACCAGCCCAGCCGCGTAGAGAACTGGGGCCACCTTGCTATGCATGGATCCGTCGTTATTGGGAAAGAGATCACGGCGGCATACTACGAGCAGAACGTTACATACAGCTATTACTCTGGATGCTCCACTGGCGGCCGCCAAGGCTTGAAAGAGGCAGAATACTATCCCGAGGACTTTGATGGCATCATTGCTGGTGCCCCAGCCTGGTGGACAAATCATCTTCAGCCTTGGACCACGCGCATTGCATTGTACAACCTCCCCACCAGTGCCGATTATCATATTCCAGCCGCATTGTTTTCGACACTGAATGCAGAGGTGATCAAGCAGTGCGACCCTCAGGATGGCCTTGTGGATAACATCATCTCGGATCCTCTCGGCTGCGACTTTCAGCCCACAGCATTGCTTTGCGGCTCCAATAATACCGCCAACAGCACGTCTTGCTTTACTGGACCTCAGCTTGACACAGTATACAACATCTTTAGCGACTATGTAGGCGAGAATAACACTTTCTTCTTCCCATCTTTCTGGCTTGGCAGCGAAGGACAGCCCGTATTCTTCTCAGGCAACGCACCTAATACGCTCGGCACGCAGTATGTACAATACTTCCTGGGCAAGGGACCCAACTGGTCTTTTAATGACTACAATGACGGCATTGTTGCGCTGTCTGATCACATCAATCCTGGCAAAGCGACTGTTGGGTTTGATCTGTCTCGCTTCCACGCCAATGGAGGGAAGATCCTCTCATATCACGGCATGGCTGATCCTCTCATCCCAACTGGTTCGACTCCTTATTTCCACGACCACGTTACTCGTGTTTTGAAACCGCAAGGCATCGAGGTTGATGACTTTTACAAGTATTTTCTTGTACCTGGTATGAGCCACTGCTCTGGTACCCAGGCCAGTATGAACGCACCGTGGTATTTTGCTGGTGCCAACCAGCAGGTTGCCCTTGCGGATGATGTATACAGTGTTCCTGGGTTTGAAGACGAGGAGCATGACATTCTCAAAGCGATGATGGCATGGGTTGAGGACGGTAAGGTGCCCGAGTATATCATCGGCACGAAATACGTCAACGATACGACACACGATGAGGTCTTACGACAGAGGCCGATCTGCATCTACCCCAAGCAAGCCAGGTACACAGGCGAGGGTGACGTTAACTCTGCTGCGAACTGGGAGTGCAAGGACCCGTACTAGACAATATGTTCAGAAATCCAGCATGGAAAGAACACTGTAATACATGTAATTAATTACTCACGCTCGAGCTCTGACAAAATTCGTTCAAGAAAAGCGAAACCAATCTGTCGCAGTGTTGATTGGTTTATAGGTCCTTTCAACAGTATTTCCGTTTTCCCGAAAATGAGAGTGTTAACGTTAGCCACGGGCGAAGCGTCGACCTCAAACTTCACCAAGATTACGACATTTCATATCAACCTATCTCTATAATTGCTTGCTACAATCTCGTCTTGCTTTCACACTATATTCACTGGTACATAATCTTCATGTGCTATGATTTTTTGAAAATTGCATAACACAGTTGTTTAAATATTGACTCACAAAGCATCTCTCTCCTAAAATTAGCCCCAATTTTCTATTACTCTATACTCACCTCAGCTTGAGCTTACGAAATTATGAAACATAAAGACTATATACTAGTCATTATAGTGTGAAAGTAGGAGGATGTTACAACAAGCAATCGTGGAGATAGGTTAATGTGAAATGTTGCAATTTTGGTGAAGTTTGAGGTGGACGCTTCGCCCGTGGCTACGTGATACATGTTCTCCGACTTCAGGCCATGACAGGTATTGTGTCTCGCTTGCTTTCACACCAGAGAGTTTCATTCCGCAAAGATAGCATCGTACAACGATGACCTGAAGGCCTGAAGATCTGATTGTGCGATAGTTACATCGGACCGTGTCTGACTGCTTGTCGCTTTCGCTAAAAGAAAGGTTGTGCCTAATTCTTCCCTATCACGGGTCATTCATGCTTCTCGAGGCCCAATTTTTGTACGAAGGAATTTGCGATGTTCGTTGTACGGAAGTATATGTGAGGCCGTGAACCAGCCGAAGTGGATCCCGACGTCCAAAATACCCCGCGCTAGCAGATGAGGCTGTTATCTGTGGGGTGTAAGGCACATTCAACGTCCATCACTCTTATACTAAAGGAAGCTCGTTTCGTGTAGCAGTCGTTGTGGAAGAATTGATCAATTGATGCCCACATCTGAAACTTGTGAGTGGCCTGACACCTGTTTTCAAATCATGGACCGTAGCCATTGACGAGGGGAAAAGCGTTCATCCGGCCACACTCAATTGTAACATTGTAGACCCGATCTAAGAGGAGCATCGAAGAATATCACGATCAGAAGGCTCAGCGTCAGATTTGATGTCTTCTTATTTCTTCTCGATGTAAAGGAAGGAATCAACTTGAAGACTGCGCCTGATATTCAGCTTTTCGACTACGCTTTCCAACTACCTACCTTTCTGCCAAGATACGAGGATCATCCGTTCGACAACTGTACGAACGCCACAAAGTAATGACCATGGCGCGAAAAAACTCTTTCGATGAAGCATCCTTTGCCTTTCGACAACATTTGCATGATCTTAGCACTCCTCGATTCACAACAGCTGCAAAGCAGACTGTCTATGAGTACGCAAAAGACATGCAAGATAACCGTGCACCGCCGTGGTTGTACGATTTGACCAAAGTCTGGGAGAAGTTGCTTGAAGAGCCTTATAAAGGTGTAACAAACGACGGCAAAATAAGAGAAGGCTTGTTCGAGACAAGAGACGAGGGCTTTGATACGGAAAGTGTAGTAAAACAGGTTGAAGAGTTGTTCAAAGAATTGAATGAAGAGCAGAGGCAAAAGCTGACTTACCCGATCAATGCGAGAGAGTGGCGATCATGGAGCAATCCTGAGTTTCTGCTGCGACCATTTGGCTTGAGACTTGAGGAGGGTAAGTACATATGATTCAACAGACGCTGCGGTAGAGATACTTACCGTGTTAGTCCATGAATTAATTGCAAAGTCTATATTGAAGGTAATCGAGGTCTCACTATCACCAGAGGGATATGAAAAGGCACTTTCTGCTATGCGTATCAACCATTTTCTTGGCGAAATCGTCAAGCTTCCCAACATCATGAACAAATATTCATACAACTTCCTCATCTTTGGCACGCCTTCGTCATCGCCATCATCACCATGGGGCTGGCTTCTCTACGGTCATCATCTTGATATCGCATGCTTTTTTAAGGGCTCTCAAATCATCCTCAGTCCCTCGTTCACGGGTGCAGAACCGAACATCATTGACGACGGCGAGTGGAAAGGCACAGAGATTCTTCACAAAGAAGGCAACCTTGGACTGAGGTTAATGCAAAGCCTAAAGCCTGAGCAGCAGAGGACAGCCCAAATCTTCAAGGACTTACGGGATGAAGGCATGAAGCAGGTCTATGGAAACTCCAACAACGATGAGTCGAAACGGGACGAGCTTATTACTGACACATGGGGCCCTGATGACCAGCGTCACCGCTGCGGCGCGTTCCGTGATAACCGTATCGTACCCTACGAAGGCGTTGTCGTGGCTGACCTGACATTTGAGCAACAACAACTTATTCTGGGTATCTGCAATGAGTTCCTATTGTACCATCCCACCAGTTCTAGGCAGCTCAAGCTCGAGCAAGTTAAAGAGTACTTCAAGGAGACCTACTTTTGCTGGATTGGCGGCTATGGCGATAACGATGCGTACTATTTCCGTGTACAAAGTCCAGTTATCTTGGTCGAGTTCGATCATCACTCTGGTGTTTTCTTGGCAAACAAGGAGCCTGCAAAGTTCCATACGCACACCATCTTGAGAACACCGAATGCAGGGGACTATGGGCAGGCTATCAGGGAAGGAGAGCAGAGGCTGCGGTGAATGTATTATGCGAAACCGCGATTGTAGCAGAGAATGGCGGTTAGGGTCATGATAAATGTGCTTTTAGCCCGTTCAGACCAAGTAAGCAATTGCTCTTTGAACTTGTATGAGTTCCACAATACCCGGCATCCATCGACTCAAAGCTGGAACACATCGAAGTCCGCAGCCGGCGCTCCACTCTGCAGCAATCTATTGACAGGGGATTGTAGCTTCAGATTCTCAGGGTTGCTTTGCTTTATGTTGATTATAACCGTGTATTTATGCATAATAAAGCATCGTTTGCTCGATCCGCTCGATCCCCAATCTGGTCACCAGCGCGCCCAACAGGTACCATAGTCATTAAAACCTCAGAAGCTTCTAGCACACATGATACAAAGGAACTTGGGTGACCCCTTTATCAAGGCACAAGCCTTAGTGCAGACAGCATATGGATCAAGTATGCTGACAAGAACATGCTGTGGGTGCCATCAGAGTATCGGCCGCCATGCTCGTTGATTGGCGGATTTGCAGTTGCTATGGGTGTTGGGACTGGAAGAGTATAAATTTGCAGGATCGATCTTTAAAACCTGTCCTAGAAGCTGAAACCAATTTTTTATCCAAAGTAGTCAGTCCACCACATCTTTCGGGTGTTGGCCGGGTTGTAGCTGAATTTGTAGAGAAGTGCTGCCGTAGTGAGATTCATATTGAGAAAGAGGAGCCCACACCCCCTTTCCATTTTCTTCCGCGCATTTTCATGCCCCTCCGCTCTTACAATAGAGGTGGATGAAGAGGCAAACTTTAGCGCTGTTGAGGTCCACAAAATCACCAGCAGCGTAGTTATGATCTTATGCCAGACAACCTCAAGTATGACGCGCCCGATGAGTAGAGCTATTATGTACAGAAGTAAAGAGAATACAATGAGAACGATGAGCAGAGCTCCTGGACGGACAATTTGCTGGTAACGATCGCGATTGAGGACACCGTAGAAGTATACCGGGATGCAGAATAGCGCTCCAAAAGTTGGGATAGCCACTCCTCCCCATCGTAAAAGACTGTCTGAAGGTTGGCCAAATATGTCTCTTGCAGCTACTGTGGCGGCGGACGCTTAAGAGAGGCTTGTAAATCCTGAGGACTTTATTCTCTTTTCTTGGTTGCTGTTCTGAGGCCATTCTTGTAGATTCGGCCTGTGCTAGGCAACGAGGAATTCGATGGCCAGGAAAGATGCTAGATAGACACCTGCCATTACTTGCGTCCAAGGTATGTCAACATATCCGCATAGCTTCACAGACTGTGACAGAGAGAGTACAAATACCCCAAGGCGCATATATCGGTTCTTAATAAGGTCTGGAAAATCTCCTTTCTGAGATAGATCATTGAGTCCGTCCCTAGAAACGGAACTGAAGAAGTCGATTATGCGCGGTGTGGACGCGCGCTCTCCAACAATTCTGTCTCTGAGACGAGGGCGGGGATGCGAGATAGTACAAGAACCGCCATATGATAAGAAGGGCGTCGATGCTGCAGATAATGGGTGAGCTTCGAAGTTCTAAATTGACGTCCGCATCGACTCCACACACTGCTCCAGCTCGCTGGCCCATTGAATTGACGGCACAGGCCAAAAGACCCCAGAATACGGAGGGCCATGCCACTACGGTAATTGCACCCGCTCCTGGATTCTCAGCATCTATGCAATATTAATAATGGCATCCCACCTTCTACCTGGCCTTGCTGTACACTTGGTTTGAATGACATCCTGGAAGAGTAATCCCTCAGGAAGTCATCGAAAAGTGCAACTGGGAGGCGTCCTTCCTTTTACTCGCTCGCCAGAGACAACACCGGGTGTTACACCGCACACTCGATTGTGCTGCAAACACTTAGCTGTGGAGTAACTGCTCAGCTACGCTGTCATATGGCAAGCTTGGTAACAAGATTTAGGTCTGGCTGCGTTTGGCCCGTGACATTTGATGGCTCATCAGTGTACTGGTAGCTACGGCGGACTAGTATAAGGTTTCATACCAAAATTATTTTGCAGTCCTGCACTTGGAACACGAAAAGTTTGTCAACATCACTACCTATAAAACTTCCTGTAAAATAATTGAAATTATTATTATTATTATTTGCTCTATTTACCGTCTGTTTTGTGCCTATGTGGCCACGCAGACTCTTGCCTATAGGAAAAACTCTATGAGAAAACCTTTC
>JALRMI010000588.1:0-14142 GCA_026120165.1 Leptosphaerulina australis
GAGTTTGGATCTGTCAACTGGCATAGGAAAGCCCTGGGTGGGCAAAATGGCGATGCATCTCGCTGCGGCGGGTTTCTCGACCCACAGGGGGGGACGTTAATTTTCGTCCAAGGGGACGAGGGCCAAACCCTCGTCCGGCCTCCCTTGGGGGATCTGGTCTCATCTGGAAGCCGCATATCTGTTTGGAGTGGGTTGGATAAGCAGTCTGTATACAAAACATGCCTTTGCACGCAGCAATACGAAGAGGTTTACACATTTCTATACTGGCGGTGTCGTTCATTTTCTTCAACGAACACCTTTTGTAGCGTGTCTAGCTTCTAACTGATAGAGATACGATCTAGGTCGATGATGAAAGTTGATGGTGGTCACTGCTCGTGCACCCAAAGAGCATTACACTGAGCAATAGATTGCATTGCTTTCTGCTATTTTTGTCCAGGTTTATTGCCGGTGACGGAGCGATGCATGTACAAAACTACACAAGCAGAGACCTTTTCGAGGTCCCGTCAAAGAAAGTGCGAACTTCTGCGTCTTATACTTTAAGTAGCTAGCCTGGATTAGTGCCTTCGGGACGCTGGGACTCCGCATGCCCCTTTCACAGAAGTGAAGTTATGGCAGTCTATGTTGTGCAAACTAGAGAAGTTACCAGAGAAAACGCGTCCCCAGTACCCCATGGGAGGTCACAACGTATGTAAAGGCAATTGTCAAATGTACCAGGACGTAAACCGAATACTAATGTCGGAATTATAACATAACTACTCACTAGAGTAAGAGATTAACCTTTTACTTCTGACAACAACTACTACTCCTCGCATGAAACGTGAGAACAAGCTAGAACATGACCGAGGGCACAAAAGCTTGCTCATGTAATTGTTTTCACAGCTTTGCCCACGTTCGTGCTAGCAATAAAGTTCGCTATTAAGATTCTAAGTAAGACAATGTGCCTGCAACAGACCGGCTATTTCTTTTTGTCCGGCCCGTTCCGTAACCTCCAGTGGCGTCCAACCTTAATTACTTTTCGCATTAACGTCGACTCTGTCAGTGCAAAGCAGCAGATCAACTATGCTCTTGTTTCCGTTCTCTGCTGCCCATGTTAAAGGAGTCCATCCGTCATTATTTCTCGCATCGACCGTGATGAGTTGCTTGACTAGCAGCTTTTCAACGATATTCCGATGCCCTCGCTGTGCCGCTAACAGCAATGGCGTATCTCCATCCCCGTCTCTTGCGTTGATATAGACCATACCAGATTCTAGCAAGATTTCTGTGATGCCTTCGTGGCCATCTTCCGCCGCCAATAGCGAAGGCGTTGATTGGTGATTGTTTCTAGCATCCACGTCAGCCTCTCCAGTGTCTAGCAGCAGCTTGATTGTATCTTTATAACCGTAGTATGCCGCCTGCATTAGCAACGTCCATCCGTCGTTGTTCTTCGCATTAACATCAGCGCCCTTATCAATCAACAGCCTCACAATCTGCTTGTGGCCTTCATATGAGGCGGCTTGGAGTCCGTTCCCATAGTATCCACCCCGGGCGTTGACATCAGCGCCCTTCTCGACCAGCAGCCTCACAATCTGCTCGTGGCCTTCATATGAAGCGGCTTGGAGTGCGTTCCCATATATTCCACCTTGGGTGTTGACATTAGCGCCCTTCTTGACTAGCAGCCCCGAATGGGCGACAGTTTCTTAAGGAGGGCTCCGTTATCCCGTGAGGGGGGCATCGCCAACCTTTCCCGGAATTGACGGTGTGTTCGGCACCAGTTGAACTGGAGTCTATTCTAAGATATGTTAATTTAGCTGCTGGACCTTAGCATTATGATATCGTTGCAAGTGCAATATTGCTGCTCACCTTTCCTTTTCAAGCGCCAGTTCTTTTCAAACGCCAGTTCTTTTCAAGCGCCAGTTCTTTTCAAGCGCCAGTTCTTTTCAAGCGCCAGTTCGGAACTGTTGGTCGTGACCACCAGCATAGCTCCAGTAGCGCTCATCCCTTTTCAACCATGTTGGACCCTGCCGATTTTACTACTACAATAGCTGTAAACGTTGCAGCTGCAGCCATTGTAACTGCCCTTGCCGAGGTTGATGGACAACAAGCCAAGCCCTCCAGTTTGGCTGGAGAACACAAGTACCAGTTCCAGTTGGCCATTTTGGTTAGACTCGTACGTGACTCTGCGCTGGCCAGTTGAACTGGCCTACCGAACAGGGCCTTAATCGCCTCCTGTATCCGATCGTTGAGTGCACGCACACAGTAGCCGATTGCGTTACTTCGCCAACTTACTCAAAACACCTTTCGCGTTATCATCAAGGGCAATGTTATTCGGCCGTCCTCGTCTAAAAGGGGTAAAGCGGGACTAGGTGCTTAGTCGTTCCGCCCTACAAGACCTGACGTTGGAGATGAAGGAGGATAGGTCTGGCATCAACTTCCCTCTACCCCCACTCCTACAACACTACTCTTCTAATCTCGCATGGAGGAGACGAAGACAAGAAACATCTCTACTAAGAGGTAGCTTAAGCAAGAATCGCCTCCGCTCTAACGCCTGGCGCGTCCCCAGTATCCCATGGGAGGTCAAAATATATGTAAAGGCAACTGCCAAATGTACCAGGGCGTTAATAGAATACAACAACAACAATACAGGAACACCACAATACAACAGCCTATCTCTCCCCTGTGTTCTCCCAATACTCTAGGCACTTGATACGTCATGATATCCTTTCTAAACTATAGTGAAATGATTGCTTTGATATTAGCTAGAGCCCGCTGATAGCCTCGTTCATGGCGGCTGTTATGGGGCTGTAAAGTTGATCTGGGTCTCCATTAGGTGTTCCAAAACTCGTCCTCTCGTCCTTGTTAAGGGGAAAAAGGATCTTCCTGATCCTTAGACAGAGCGGCTTCACGACACCCATGGTCTTTGAAAACTCGCCCATGATATCCTCAAGGCCGTTCACGGCCATATCGCCTGCTTTAGCGGGCAATACCTTTGAACGTTCCGATCTCCCATCTCCGAAGGAGGCTCTCTTTGGGCGGCTTCTGTTTACCACCGAGCCCGTTGCTCCATGCTTGACGTGAGCACATCCAGAGCAAGACATAGAAAAATGACTCAAGGTCATGGTGGTAGGTATGATCGGCCTTGCGCAATACATCCACTGCCATAAACTGCATCGTGCCGGTCTGGTGCCGTGCCCCGTTCGGCCCACTGTCTCGTACTTCGGCCAAGTCAAGGTCGATGAGCATGCCTTTGAAGCCATTGGCTGTCTCGGGGTTCGTGATAATGATGTTGTTCGAAGAGATGTCGCGGTGCAAGATCTTGCCCCTGACATAGAGAGACTGATGCGCTTTGATCGCATCCCGCTCAGATTCCAGCAGTTCCATGGCGGTTCTAAACTCGCTGATGACGCGACCGGCTGGTGAGACGACAAGGCAGGAGTAGATGCTGTTCTCCCACAGGTCTTCATCAGCTGTGTATACACTCGGCTTAGTGTTACCGATGGATGGTTGATCGTTCAACACAATAGCCAACTTGGACTTCTGACTGGTAGACCGCCGCCTCTTTGATCCAGGTGCATCATCTGAGGTATGATCGGATGAGGATTTGCGCTTGCTTGGCGTGTTCATGTTTGTTGGCGGATCGTCAAAGTGAACGTCCTCGCCCCGGAAACGGTGGGCGACCGAGAACTGCAGCCCTTCTCGCATCTTTGCGATGTTAGTAATCCGACGATATGCCACGATCCTGGCCACGCCCTCGACACCCATCGCTTCCGCCAGCTTTAGTTGTTCCACCTCGAGCTTCCGCTTATCCGATGCCCATGAGAATTTGGCAACGTAGCTGTCCTGGGTCTTGTAGCATGTTGTCCCGCGACATACAATGGCTTTCTGCCTAACCATTGCCTTGTCCAGCCGGAGTCTTGTTTCTTTGCCGCTTGCGTCATCTAATGTGACATAGCGATGCCCACCCTGCCGCTCGACAAACGTATCCCGACCCATCATATTGTTGTCCATTGTAGCATAACCAACAAGAGCGCGCGCAAGCCTGTCCGGCTCGCTGTGGATGTCGAAGGGACCCGAGCTGTATGCCCCCGACCGATCGAAGACCCAAAGTTCCATTGTGAAAGCGCAAAGAGAAAAGGCATGGGCAAATCGGCGCGTCGGCTGGTCAGCGAAGACGCTCCGCACATAACGCGTAAGCTGGAGGAAGTCGGCCTTGGACCTGATTGTATCGTAGGACTTATTCTGCTCCCCCACAACAAGGACATTTTTGTACCAAAAGGTATCGCTCGCTCCGGCAGCCGGTCGCTGTAAGAAAAGGTCCATCTGTCCTTTTCGTTCCTTGAACTGGTTGGCGGTCTTGGTGGTGTGGAACTTGTATGGCGCGTCGTCCAAGAAGCGCTCCTCCAGAGAGTGAAGCCAGTCCCAGACCGGCTTTTCGTCTGGTATGGATGGGAAATCCGTCTACCTGCTCCCGTCGTGCGTTGTCAATATCCCCTCGAGCATCGCCTTCTGTTCTTTGCGCCAGCACTTGGAGTCAAAGAACTTGTCCCAGAAGCCCCCCACATTGCGAAAGGTGCAATCCTTTATCTCCTCGAAAAGCTCTCCTTCGACAACGTCGCGCGTTTCGCTGGCGGCAAGACGACTCGAGCTGGACTTGATGGGTGTCCCTCGGAATGTTGGAGCAACGCTAGAGGACGTAGGAGTGAGGGCGCCGAGGGTGCCAATGATATTGAGCACTTCTTCTCAGATCTCAATGTCGGCGGATTTATCAATGACGTGGTGAACAAGAGGGCGAAACTGGTCGAGCTTGATAGTACCTCCTCGAACGCGCTGCTGTATCGATAATAACTTGACTGCCACGTTATCACTTTGATCGGAAGAAGGAAGATTGAATGTCGCGGACGAAGTGAATAGAACAATCAAGAGGCTCGTCACAACACCATCTGACAGCACGTCGGCGCAATCGCGTAGTTTAACTCGAACGCTCTCCAGTGCGTCGTCAAGCGGATTCTCTGTAAGATCTTAATTTGATCCCCTTGCTCAAAATTGGTTTGGTATTTGTCATCGTGGCCCGGGAGATCTTGACCAGAAGAGAACTTTACGGTTGAGTTGGGTTGGGTCGTAAAAATAGACATTGTCTGACCAGGAAGGAGACAAGCGCGCAGATGTTTTCAAGTCATGAATCCACGCAGCGACAGCGTCAGGATGCATTGATACTGACAGCACAGCGTGAGGCGTAGAGATTTGCAATATGTCGTATGCAGTACTACAGGGCCTACCGTGCACAGACTCGTAATGCGCACCAACGCGTAATGCGCACCCCACCACATTTAAGCACCTAGTAGAAATGAGGTTATTGAGCCATCCACACAAATTATTATCACAAGAGAAGCTGGTGAATTAATCTATAAACTATTGCGCAAATTTTGGCTATTTCCATTTTTTTGTAGGCTTAATAATGCGACCACTCTTCGCCAACCGAGTTGGGGGGGTTGGGGAACGCTCATGAACCACAGGCCGCCTGCGCACAGCAGCACCACTACGCTCCTTTGTTAATATCGATTGAGATTTTTGTGAGGCCTTTTTTTTTGGCCTGTTTAGACAATCGTATGCTTTTTTGAGCGTCGCGAAGCGCTTTTGCAGCTGTTCTGGCTGCCTTACGAGCCTCAATTTCAGCGCGCTTCTCAGCATCCCTATCAGTCTTCTCTTTTTGCTCCCTCAACCGCTCCATCCGCCTATTATCCTTCTCTTTCTCTCTAAGTAGCTTAGTCCGGTGTTGAGCTTCCTTCTTATTCTTTTTTGCAGCCTCTCTCTCTAACTTCTGGTGCTCTTGTGCTACTAATCGTTGATCAGCACGTTGCTTCGCACGAGGACTGTACAAGATAGCACCACCTTGTAGGTTAGGGTCGCTGGGTGACAGTGGTAGTACTTTCTTCTTCTTTCTCTTCTTTTCATTAGCTGCTAGGGCCTCTTCAAGGCCTACGTTCTTGTGCTTCTCAAGTTCTAATTGCACGTGGAGTTGGTGAAGAGACTGGTCAACTGCAGCAGCGGCGCCAGGATGATTACCTGCCCGCTCAAGCTTTAACAGCGACTGTGTCTTTAACCAACTAGGTGGATTAGGCACTGGCTGAAATTCTGAAGGTTTTGGAGGTGTGACAGGTGGTAGAGGCGTTGGTATTTTAAATCGATCGAGTATAACGTCAGGGTCAGGTGGGTAGATGCCTGTGGCTTCAAAGGCTCGTTTTACTAACGACCTAGTAAGAGTGTCCTTCCACGCAGGCCAGAATAGTGATATAAAGTCGCTCTTATCAACTGGATTTCAATTAAGCCTGGTGTGTTGACGATTGAGGAGCTCATTTGAGTAGTTCTGAGCCAGCGATTTGAATCACACCACATCTAACGGTTGAAGCGTGTGTGTAGCGTGTGGAGGGAATATAAGCAGCAGGATTCGGTGCTTATCACAGTAATCAATAAAATCCTTTGTTATGTGGCTGCCGTGTCCGTCAAGGATAAGTAGCCTGTACTTTCTCTGAGCTTTTTCCTTGGTGTAGCGATCAAAGACCTGCTTCAACCACGCCAACCCCAAATCGTGGCTCGTCCAACCGTTAGGTGAGGTCGCGAAGTGGATCTCGTGCTCCTCAGGATCAATTTCGCTTACCCAGTTTTGTTGTACGTCGTCGCTTTTAGCTGGAAAGATGACCCCTACAGGTAGGGTCGACCCATCAGCACATATATTTGCCAGCACTGTTACCCACTCACTGTTACCGTCGTGGATTGACTGCTTATATTGCTTCTTGCCATATAGTGTCTGATCAAAGATCCTCTTGCTTCTCCCAATCACTCTAATCATAAAACCCTTCTCATCCATATTGTATGTATTCTGCGCCTCTATCTCATACTCCTTGATTCTACCGTGCAGAAGATCGAAGCACAGGCGGTACTTATCACCAGTATCAGCCTCATGGCGGCTAGTTTCCATGGGGGTGGTCCAGGACGTGATAAGTGTGGGGTGGTTGCGATGAAGGAAGCGCGTTACCCACTGATCAGAGGGCTCCCAGTTACACAAGGGAGTGATGATATTGATAACCATTTGCCTAGTAGGCATTAAGTGTCTCTCTGTGAGTCCTCTGATATACTGTACGACCTCTGCCTCATCGCGTGGGTGTAGGAGACGTTGATGCAGTTGAGACTGCATGAGACGTTCTCCGACCATGGTCCCTAACATCTTGTACTAAGCAACGCGCGGGACGGGGCAACGCGCAGCTCACCTACAATCGGAAGCCCTGCAAGTGGAACTGCCGAAGTCTTGCGAACACTGGAATCACAAGTGCTGAGACACTTCTGTTGTGCAAGAAGCGAAAAAGAAAAACATACAACAGCGGGTATTCGCTAGTGGTCACCCACCTAACTACTAATCCGCCGGTACGTTGCTTAAATAGGGCTGAGCGAACGGGAAGCCTTGTTTTCAACGTCCTATGGTCGTATGTGATATCCTAGTTGCCTAGAACTTTTATAAATAAGTAATAAAAATTATCTAAAGGCTGCCTGTTGTATGGCCTTGTCAAATCGGTTCATGGGAATCATCCCAGATCATCCCTTGTATTTCCATAGACCAGCACACTTGAAACTACCTACGCCTTACTAGATGAGTTACTCATTTCATGTTATATAGTTATAGACTTCCATAGACGTTAAATCAAAATCCAATCCAATCCTATGGGCTTATCAAGCTTACAGTGCTCCATTCTATCTCCACAGTACCGTATTACGACCTGTTTAATGCACTGTTTCGACGTGTGCAGCGACAGTCTGCTTGAAAAATCCCGGCTTAGATATGCAGTTCGGCACAGGAGCCAGCTGAAGGGAGGTTGTGAGGCTGTCCTTTTCTGGAAGTATGGTGTTGAGCTGACGTATGTCGACCACAACGGCTCGTCGCTGAGGCTGCGGCTTTGCCAGCTCTACCATGCAAATCGAAGCCAGAATGGCGTGAAGAAGGTGAACAGCTATCACCATATCTGTGAATGGGAACGATATGGGAAAGCATTGTTCTATTGTTCCTATTCTAAGCTCTGGTTTTGTGTGAGTGAATCGCTACCATACATCCAGAGCGACTAGAGCGAATCTAGCCTAGCGTCAGATCCATCCTTATCTATATAGGGCTAAGGGAGATACCTGGGCACTGACACTATTTATACCCGTCACTGATCCCGACCTCCGACTTTCACCTGGTGTTAGATCGTCCTGTAACGTATTTAGGGAGAAGAAAAGATGAAGGACACAGGCATGTATCAGTACTCACTAAGAAGACACTTGAGTTTCGTGAAGGTCTTAGTAAATGTGAGAGCGCGCTGCTAGTACAACTGCGGACCGAGGAGATTAGACTTGAAGACTTTCTCTTCCAAAGGAACGTACCGGATGTTCCTAACCCCCGCTGTGAGTACGAAGAGAGAAGACAGACTGTTGCCCATACTCTCTTACGCTGCAACATGTTCAAGGACCTCCGAAACAGGATTTTTGGAACCCTCACTGGAAGAAACTACCTCCGGACTACCCTGAGAAAAGCACAGTTAGCTACGAAAGCCATCAGATATATGGAACAGACACAGATCCTTGGGCAAGTGGGGATCAGAGACGTACAGACGACCCCAAGCACTGGGGGGAGACTGAAGGTGCTGAAACCATGTGACAAATAGTCATATGACTACCCAGTACATATACATGTCTCCTGTTGAGAATACAGTCCATAAGTGACTTGGTGGTATCAGGAAGAGAGATGGTCACATGATGTACAGGTGGATCCGTGCGGAAGCTCGGACCAGTGTGTACAAAGTAACAGTTTTCTATACATGTGAATACCTTCCTTAGTCAGTCAATATAAGGCCAATTGTACCACCACTACCGTTGTACCTCAGCGAAGCTCTCCATTAGGTAGTCATACTACTACTAATGGTGCTAGCTTTTAACAGGCTTGATTATTTAGAAAAAATGACATCATATCGTTGATCCACTACAGCGGCGTCTCATCATGCCTGTTCTTCGCATCGACTAGCAGCAACCTGACCGCTTCGTGCCCTCCCTTTATAGCCCACCACAGCGGCGTCCGACCATACTTGTCCTTCGAGTCGATATCAACTTTGCGCGTGTGTAATAGTTGCTTGACTACCGCCCCGTGCCCTCCACTTGCAGCTCGGGATAGCGGCGTCCGACCATACTTGTCTTTCGCATCAACATCGACGTTGTAAGTGTCTAACAACAGCTTAACCACCACCTTGTGCCCTCCCATTGCGGCCCACCACAGCGGTGTCTGACCATACTCGTCCCTCGCATCGACATCGACAGTGCGTATGTTTAATAGCATCTTGACTACCGCCTCGTGCCCTTCACTTGCAGCCCCCCACAGCGGCGTTCGACCAGACTTGTCCTTCGCATCTACATCGACGTTGTGTATGTCTAGGAGCATCTTGACTATCACCTCTTGCCCTCCCTTTGCAGCCCCCCACAGCGGCGTTCGACCAGACTTGTCCCTCGCATTGACATCGACCTTGCGCGTGTCTAGCAGCAGCTTAACCACCACCTTGTGCCCTCCCTTTGCAGACCACCACAGTGGTGTCTGATCAGACTTGTCCTTTGCGTCGACGTCGACGTTGTGTGTGTCGAGGAGCATCTTGACCACCACCTCGTGCCCTTCCTTTGCAGCCCACCACAGCGGCGTCTGACCATACTGGTCCCTCGCATCGACATCGATGTTGGGTATGTCTACCAGTAGCTTGACCAGCGCTGCATGCCCTTCCCCTGCAGCCCACGATAGCGGCGTCCGACCATGCTCGTCACTCACATCCACAGAGAGGTTAGGCACGTCTAGCAGCAGCTTGATTACCATCTCGCGCCCTCCTTTTGCAGCCCACAACAGAGGTGTCTGACCACACTTGTTTCTCGCATTGACGTCGACGTTGCGTGTGTCTAGCAACAGCTTAACTATTGCCTTGTGCCCTTTTCTTACAGCCCACGACAGCGGCGTCTCGCTTTCTTCGTCTATCGCATTGACATCGACCTTGCACGTGTCTAGCAGCAGCTTAACTATCGTCTCGTACCCTCCACTTGCAGCCCACCACAGCGGCGTCTCACCAGACTTGTCCTTCGCATCGACATCGACCTTGCGCGTGCCTAAGAGCAGCTTGACTACCGACTCGTGCCCTTCTCTTGCAGCACACCACAGCGGTGTCCGACCAGACTTGTCCTTCGCATCTACATCGACGTTGTGTGTGTCTAGGAGCATCTTGACTATCACCTCTTGCCCTCCCTTTGCAGCCCACCACAGCGGCGTTTGATCATACTTACCCTTAGCATCGACATCAATATTGTGCGTGTCTAGCAACAGCTTAACCACCACATCGTGCCCTCCCTTTGCAGCCCACCACAGTGGTGTCTGATCAGACTTGTCCTTTGCGTCGACGTCGACGTTGTGTGTGTCGAGGAGCATCTTGACCACCACCTTGTGCCCTCCACTTGCAGCCCGTGATAGCGGCGTCTGATCATACTTGTCCTTCGCATCAACGTTGATCTTGCGTATGTTCAATAGCGTTCTGACTACAGCCTCGCGCCCTTCACTTGCAGCCTCCCACAGCGGCGTCCGACCGGACGTATCCTTTGCATCGACATCAACGTTGTGCGTGTCTAGCAGCAACTTGACCACCACCTCGTGCCCTCCATCTGCAGCCCACCACAGCGGCGTCCGACCGGATGTATCCTTTGCATCGACATCAACCTTGCACGTGTCTAGCAACAACCTGACTACCGCCTCGTGTCCTTCTCTTGCAGCCGACATCAGCGGTGTCCTACCCATAGTGCCCCTTGCATTGACATCGACCTTACGCGTGTCTAGCAGTATCTTGACTACCGCCTCGCACCCTTTACTTGCAGCCTCACACAGCGGCGTCTCACCAAACTTGTCTTTCGCATCGACATTAACGTTGTGCGTGTCTAGCAGCAACTTGACCACCACCTCGTGCCCTCCAGCTGCAGCCCGATGTAGCGGCGTCCCACCGGACGTATCCTTTGCATTGACATAAACCTTGCACGTATCTAGCAGCAGCCTGACTACCGCCTCGTGCCCTTCACCTGCAGCCCACCACAGCGGTGTCCTACCCATAGTGCCCCTTGCATTGACATCGACCTTGCGCGTGTCTAGCAGTAGCTGGACTACCGCCTCGTGCCCTTCACCTGCAGCCCACAACAGCGGTGTCCAACCAAATTTGTCCCTCGCATCCACATCGACCTTGCGCGTGTCTAGCAGTAGCTGGACTACCGCATCGTGCCCTTCCCATGCAGCCCACATCAGCGGCGTCTTACCATGCTCGTCAATTTCATCCATATAAGCCCCTAGTGACATTTTAGCGCTGATTCTGTCTGGCAGACTATAGCCATGTTCACTCATAAATAGTTGCACGCCTTCTGATATACCAAAATAGGCCGCTATACTCAACGGATAAGTAGCTTTTGGTAGATCGAAGCATACAACATGTTTCCGGTAAGCTCTATAATTTTTCTGGTAAATCCTTAGCCACCTGTCGCATGCCTCGGATGAGAAGCAAAGGTCTAGTGCTGCTTTTGCGAGTTGAGGCCAGGTCTTTGAACTTGATTGGTGATAGTGCTCAATCCAGTTGACGGCAGAGTATATCTGAAAAGATGTATACCCTTGTGCAGAGCACGAAAGCAAGTACCGTACACATATAATTGCAAGGACTGAGTTTGAATCCATGAGATTCATAGACTGCCTCCAATAGTGGGATTCTCCATCTCTTATGCCCTGATGCGGTCCTGGGTTTGCCGTGCAGAGAAGAAATTCTCTCGCCGTTTGATGGAGCAGATAGATCTTGTCATCGACAACTATAACAAACATGCCACAGAGATCACGTAGATACTCCCTGAACCTTTCTTTTGGAACAATGGAATCGAAGGGATTATCTTGCGCTTGCTCAGCATCCTGGGAAACCTGGAAGCTTAGCACGATCGACATCTCGGTGAGAGACAACGGTCGTTTCGCCGCCAGGATTGAATGGAGCGCCGTTCTCGTGTCTGTATTGTTAGGATTTCGACTCAAGATCTTCTCGTATGCATCGTCAACCGTGGGAGGTGGCGTTTCTAGCATTTGACAGATGGTCTTCCTATCGATGCCTGACTTAACATTGATCAAGCCGTCAAAGATGAGTGTAATCCACAAGTACGTTCGGTTAGGGATCGATTCAAGCCTAGTTCTCAGCCACTTCTGCTCTTCCAGACTTAGCTTCAGGACTTTCACAATCTGCTCAATTTTGCTATCCACAACAAGCCCGATCTCGGCTACAATCTCCTCTGCCACTGAGCCTTGGTCACCCTGCAGATGAATCAAGGCCATTTTAGAGTAAGACTTCTGACGCATCTGGCGAAGGATATGATCGTAGGGCCGACTAGTGAGCAGGCACCTTATACCATTGTTGCTGACCTCGCTTGGTTGTGTAGCATGCAGTGAGATTATTGCATCGATAAATCGCCCCCTTTCATCCTCTATGCATTCATCCAATGCATCAAAAACGCAAATAGTATCTTGTTGAGTCGCGACATCGACGAAGACGCTCCAAAGATCGGTAAATGACTCAAAGAATTTGTTCCCTTGCTTCCCGAATGTCTCCAGAATAGTACTTGTGAGAAGACAGGGCTTAGTCTCAAACAGCTGATATAGAACTGTGCATATAGCCCCTAAACAACTCTTCTGGTTCTCGAAGTCGTCTTTAAAGAAGAAGTAGCATACTATACGGTCCTTGAGCGGCAGCACGTCATCGATAAGGTACCTCGCTAAGACCGATTTTCCACAGCCTGGGTCAGCTGTTACATATAAGAGATTCTGCTCTTGATTTATTGTCGTTGAGGCCCATTGCTTGAAAAGAGTGTGATTGGTAAACCATTCGCAAGTCCCAGGGACCCGCGTTTGATTCCTGTTCTTTGTGTCCCTGTACAAGCAGGCGTTGCTATACAGAGACTGCATGAATTTATTTGCATTGTTCCATTCACATGATGAGAGCTGGATAACAGCTGCTGGCACAGTCATGGTCAGTATGGATAACTTGAATTATGACTGAGCACGTTATGAAGCATGAGAAAACGCTTTGTTCGAGATATCCCGATTCTGTGTGGAAAGGTAACTACGTACTAGTAGGACCCTCGTTATATACTCCAGGCTTATTGATCTGACGATTGTTGCTTCCACCTCCTACAAAATTTTCTTGGGAGCCGCCTTCGGTGGTAAAAATGTTCCCTGCACCACTGTGTGCATACTTGCTGTTGTCACTATCCACCAGTGCTTCTGTGACTAGCTGTAGGGCGTCCAGCTTGTCGCCAATCACAAATACCTCTTTCTGCTCTAACAGTTTCAAGTTATCTTGGATAGTCGCCAGAAGCTTGTGTACATGGCTGTTGCGACCAAAGAAGACTGTCCTCGTTCCTCTCCAGATCCGCTTGGTAAGAGTATCCTTGTCCTTTGGACAGGCTTTTCTGAATATCTCTTTCAGCTCATCTAGAGCATCCTTGCACTGGCTCAAAATCGGCTGTGCAATTTTGCTGGCTTCCTCTGTGATTCCTTCTCTTTGGTACTTCTCATGAGCAGTCTGTAATATATCCTCAATTGCTGGTAGAGCTTGAACTAGCTCCCGAAGCTTTAATGGTAAGCCCTGGTCGTCATGGACGGCACGTCCAATGTCAATGATTGTCTCAGTGATGCCAATGCAGGCGTCGATCAGCTGAATGGCGGTAATGGCTTCGGCACCAGACATCTTGGTCTTTTAAGTTTTTACAGAAGCTGGCGACGTTGAGTAAGCTTGGGCGCGTTTGAGACTGAGAGCTCAGGCAAGGAAGAGGGATATTAGAGATACGCTCGCAGGCTGAAATATTTTAGCATTTAATAATGGCTGGCAGAGCGCCGTCTTGCCCCGCTTTGCGGCTGAAATGTTGGGTGGTCTACCGTGGACTAGTATGGGCTTCTGGCGAAAGACCTGCCTCAGCTGGTTTCTTAGCACGGAGGTAAGATTCCAGCTCTGTTAACGTGAGTGCATAGCGAGTGGACCGGCTAGGCGAGTGGACCGCCCCAACCAACTATTGGGCCTACTGACTGCAACTACTTAGCACCACAACACTGCA
>JALRMI010000589.1:0-14120 GCA_026120165.1 Leptosphaerulina australis
GACCCTGATTCGATCGATCGACAGCTGCTGTACGCTTACGTTTCGATCGCGACTTATGATAAGTTTCGTTCGCCGTTGAACGAAGCGTACCATCGAACGGACAAGTCGTAGTGCGTTACGATGGGAGCGCTGCAGGCCATTGCAAGAACCAGCGCCGTATCATCGGTATCATTTGCCAAATATGAGAATGGACTGACATGAAGGAAGCAGAAGGTTGTCGTATTGAGTGAGATGCGCAGAGTGATTACATACACAACCTGAGAGTAACCACGTATCAATACGTCATATGAGACACAATTCATTGTGTACCTTGTGAATTGAGGTGCCAATCTGACATCATCAGCCGATAGATCATTTTGATAAATACTTTCTCATCAATAGATATAACAGTGCCTCCCTCATCGATTTTGTTGTAGTAAAAAATCTAACTATGTCTGCGATCTTTTGCACAATATTCCCCGATGTTCTGTCGTCAACAAAGTTCGACTCTCCTGTCTCCTGTACTTGCAGCGTGTTAAGCGCTGCAGAGCCGGTCTCAGAATCGGAAATCACTTCTCATAGGATTTTGCCGATCAGATTTACACACATAGTTCTTGTGTCTACGTGGAAGCTTGCATACTTGGGTCGTTGATTCGGCTCGTGAAATGTTTACCGATGTCGCTCGCTACCTTCAGCCTCACTTTTCACGACAGGAAAAGCGATCGATCGGTCCAACATGAGCGTTGCGGAGCATGGATGGCGACGAAATGGGGGCCATTTAGCAAATATCCACCCGCACTTAGATACAGCTGAACATGCTGTTATGGATAGGAGGCGAGTTATCTTAACAATGTGACGGCGACGCCTGTGATTGTAAGTCGCATAGCGGTAGTCTGTACAAAATGTTTGGTGCATTTCTAACTGAATCAAGAGGAATATATGTGATCTAAACTTGAAGGTTTCACGAAAGAGCAAGTGTTGCCGTCTGCTGCGATCTTAATTACAATGCCCTCAGATGCTATTGAATGAAGATGCTAACGAAAATTGTTGACACGGCAAAGGGTGTCACATAAGTGATGGGGGGTGAATCAACAACAGTCGTTGCAACGAGGTGAGCAGATGGGTTGATTGTGATTGATTTTTGATTGCTATCTCTTGCTGGTTGTCTACTTATACTAATGGTGAGGGCGCGTTGTACGGTGCGTGCTTCCGATGTGCGGAGGGCCCTCGGGTACCAGTGTACGAAGCGACATCGTACATCCGCCCGATGTACATTTGATGTCTTTGTCCCAATCAAGTTAGACGACCCGGTCACCTTTACTGGCCTCTCATCAAGACATCTCAACCGTGACAACTTCCAACAAAAATGAAGCAATTAAATTTTTTTTAAAAAAAATTGAAGTCATGATAGATAATAAGTCAATAAGTTGGTAAAGCGTTACAATATTGGAGCAGAAGTGCAAGAATAATTAAAGGTCTGCTATTTTTGTGTCACCTTCATGCCTACAGATTGACGGGTCTTCAACGTTGGTATATACATCTAAATTATCCCACAAGCTTCTCAAATCGCAGCTGCGTAGGTCACAACTCAATTCACAACAAGAGATCTTGATTCCCGTCTGCACCACCTGGGCTTATCATGAGCGACTGTGGCGCGTTCTGGTTCACGACCCATCCACTACCCATACCAGCATGATCTTCGGCGATAGGCGATCCGCCAAATGTACTTTGTCGACCAACGCTGGCGAAGTATACGTCGGCGTCGCTCACTGCCGCTGACATGTTACCATTTGTGGGGGAAAGGGCGCCGTTGCCGTTCGGTGCTGTATCGAGACGTGAGCGATCTGCCGCAGCGCGCTCGCGAGCCAGTTGTGCCGCTTTGACTGTCGGTAATTCGTGCCGTTGGAGCGCGGGTGAGTCCACTATCCTACGAGGACGGGCAGTGCGGAAGACCTGGTTCACCGGTTTGAGGTAGACTGTAGCCAAGGTGCCGACATTCAAACACATCTCTTCCAGCGTTCCAGGGTCGAGCTTCTCCGACTCTTCAGCTGTGATGGCAGGCTTTTCGCCCATGACTATCTTTTTCGCTTCTTCAGGCGCAGATGATAGCAGACGCCAGTACATATACCCTCGATCCCTCAGGTCTGGATTATCAGTTTCTTCAGTAGCCCATTTCAAAACTTTAGGTACTAATGTCGAGCCCCTGGTTGGCCGCTGAATGAAGAGCTTTACTGTGGCTGTCAGGAGTGCCAACTGCACTTCATGCGTCTCTTCCTGGAATGAGTCAAGGAAATCTTCCAGGAGAACATCAGAATCTTCTATCCGATCGGCATACTGTCCGATAACCCAGATCATGGCAGCTTTGGCCTCCGGTTCGTCCAGGGAGTCGAGATTCTCACACAACGTCGAGATGATGGACTCATATTGATTGGGGTATTTTCGGAAGATGTTGCGAATGACTACTGTCGCTTCTTGTACGATGTATGAGACTTTAGTGCTGACGAGAGAGAGAAGGGTACTGATACATAACTGCGCTGCGGGCGCAATTTTGATAGCTAGCTTGCCGATGGCGCGAACTGACTTGCGCACAAAATCAACATCGATCTCGGTAGCATATCTGTCCAAGTCAGCACATGTAAGTCGCGGTTGATGGCACAGACTTACTCTGCAAGCTCGGTTAGCACCTCCTTGATGTTTCTTTCGGTCGCCAGCATGAAGATGAGTTCAAGTTTCGTAACCTTAACGTAGATGGGGTCGTTATATTTGCAGAAAAAAACACGAATATCGTTTCGCAATACTTCAGGCCGTCTTTGTAAGATCAATAGAGCATTCCGGAGAGCCAGGTACTGTATTTCGGGTCCTTTTGACAGCAGTGTAACAAGAGGCGGAGAGAGCTTGTTACACAGCGACACAATTACTTTCTGATCGGAGATATAGTTCATTAGGTAAAGGATAACGCGGATACAGGTGAGCACGACAGCCGAGTTGGAATGTGACAGACGTGGTGATATTCGTTCGGCGAGTAGCGCAGCTTCAGAGGTGTCCTGAGGAACGTAATTCATCATGGCTTCTAGGATGTACGTCTGGCCCCACTCTGAGCAGTCTGCAAGGATGGAAACGATCTTGGACGCGCTTGCGTAGTCAATGGTGAGCTTGATATTTTCGCTTCTTTCCCAAATGTCCATCAAGCCTGCCAACGCACTTGATACGACCGTAGGGTTCTCATCCCGAAGCATGGCATTCAACTTATCAATCAAGTCTGAGGACTCCACCAAGTTTCGATCATGGTCGTAGAGCTTGGCAACACAGAATGCGGCTGTCTTGCGCACGTACGGATCGGAATCGCGCAGAAGGTTCTTCAAGTGTGGCACGGTTGCCTCGACGTATTCGCGGACGTGGATATATGACATGGTTCGCAATGCAAGCGCACGTACCAAAGGGTTGTTGTCGTGCATGTCTTCTTGAATAATCGGTAATGCCTTGAGCGCAATGTCAGGTTTTATCCTAGCATAGTTGACCAGATACAAGAAGCACCTAGCACTGTCAGTAGACGGTCGATGCTTATGTATGAAATGCGTGCTTACATTTTCTTGATCTCCAGACTCGGTATGTGCATGCAGCCTACAATGTCTGAGAACAGTGCAACCATATCATTATTGCTCATAGTCATGTTGGCAACAATCTTCTTGAGGGCTGTTTTCTTTGCAGAGAAGTTTTTATCCTTCTTACCGCCGCTATTCAGTTCGAGGCGCAGCTCAGCTACTTTACCCTGTTTTGTACGGAGGTATTGTGAGCGCTGGCTATCAACCGGGGGTAGGGGCATGAACATGATCATTGTGCCAGCCATGCACACGATGACACATGTAAAGCTGAAAGTATAAGAGAGGGTGAAGAACGTACCCTCGCAAAGAGCTTCGCATCTTGACCACCCTGGCTCATGGTGGGCTGGCTATCACGAGTGCGCCGGATAGGCGTTCTTTCAGTGCATGTGCCTTGCTGTAGCACGACCAAGACAGCTCCCCTCTCCCTGCCGCTTTAGCGCCCCTCTTTGCGCCTTCAATATAGCTGCAAGGTTCTGATAGGTGAGGCAGTGCTTATATTATACCGTATCGTGAGTGGTATCTTGGAAGGGTTGGAGCGATGTTTCTAGGGGTGAGGCTCGAATTTGGTTGTCGTCAGGGTGAACATGGCGTTAAGGATGTTTTGCGGAGGTCGTCGGGGAAGCGCACGTGCACCCGCCAAGTCCTCTTTGGTGGTGGTTCTAACGGTAAACGCCCTATCAGCATCACAAACCCCAAACGTCACTTCTGATATCGTCCTTTAATTGAAATTTTCCACATATCCACACACTTATCAAATACTGTAAAACACTATAGCACAATGTCTACACCACCACCCCCGCAATGGGTCATTGACCTCAACACTGCGCCTGCATTCAAATCCAAGAACACATCGCTCCCTGACCCTCCAGGCTACACAGCATCTATGACTCGTAAAGAACGCGCCATCTCATCCAAGAAAACTCGCGTTCCACCGACACCAGAAGAGATGGATACCCTCAAGATGAAGAAGGCTTGGGAAGTTGCCATAGCGCCCGCAAAGCAGCTGCCTATGAATGCATTTGGTGCGTTAGCACAAACAAGAAGATGCCGTCTAGTGCACTGACAACGATTAGGCATGTATATGACCGGCAACTCACTCCAAATCTTCTCCATCTTCATGGTTTTTACACTCTTCAAGACGCCGGTCATGGCTGCACTTGGCATTCAGCGCACATTTGCACCGTTTGAAACACCCGGTACAGCTGGCCGCTTGCTAGGTGTAAAGGTTGTCTACATTCTCACGAACCTTCTCATGTTAGCTTTGGGTATTTGGAAAGTCAACGCCATGGGCTTGTTGCCAACAACACGGTCCGATTGGCTGGCATGGGAGGCCGAGAGGACATGGTTAGAAAGAGCTGTGCCTAAAGAGTGGCTGTGAAATAACGATTTATGAAGTTGGTGGTATGCGTCCAACTGCGACTTCCTTTTTTCCTGTCTTGGCGTACTTACGTTTGCTACGACAATCCCTCAATGAAGAGCCTCACAGCTACTCCGTCGCTAGTGGTCAAGATTCGGTGCAATTTGCACAGATTATTCAATAAGCGGCATGTCTCTATTAACTAACGAATACGCTAAGCTGGGTATCACTATGTACACAAACTCTGAATGGCACCATTACACGACGTCTTCCGGTGATGGCATCTTTGGTAGCGGCTTACCTCCGCTGACTGTCATCTTGAAATCCGTATGCACGTTGACATGGAATCCGTCTGCGCTCGGTTTCCCTACGATATGCTTCTGACTTCCATCGTCGCGGTCCAGACTGATACTGCTGTCGCCATCGAGGTCGCCGTAGATTCTTGTCTCCACCCCAGTACTACCCGTCTTGTGCCCGTTCTTTAGAAAGCCCTGCAGATTTGTACTCTCTGGTCGTTCATCGAGTTCCAGGTACTGTTTTGACACACCGTTGGTTGCGGTGCGGGAGGTACCACGCCCGTGCGACTTCTTTCCTGCGCCAAAAGATCGGCTTCCGCTACCCGTCCAGGATGAGAATTGCGAGATTATGCGCTCGAGAAGGGGTCGGCAAGCAGGAAGATTTGCAACGAGCATACCGACGTTCATTTCTGCAGTCGCCCAAGCTAGGATTGCACCAAGGTTCTGTAAAAAGCGGGACTGATCGTTCATGCCGATCAGAAACTTCAGGCGGACAATGGGAGCTATGGAAGCGCTTTCAATCGTTAGTGTAATGCAATGTGCTGGATCATGATGAGCCGACTTACAACACTCCTAGACCCAGCATACCAATAACTGAGCACTTCACACGCCAGTCCAGCTGAACATTCCACAAAAGAAAAATGGGCAATATCGCGAAGACCCAATCACTAATGATCGAGACGACAGCGACCCCGTAGGAGAGGGAAGTCTGAATACTGCGGTCTTGACAGGTGCCGGGCATGGTCGAATACCAGTTTTTTCTGCTCCACGTTAGAGCCATTCATCAAATCGAAACAGCCTACTGCTAGAAGCCA
The DNA here is from genome assembly GCA_026120165.1 of Leptosphaerulina australis. Lineage (NCBI taxonomy): Eukaryota > Fungi > Ascomycota > Dothideomycetes > Pleosporales > Didymellaceae > Leptosphaerulina > Leptosphaerulina australis. The sequence continues at coordinate 6,050 of JALRMI010000589.1, forward strand.
TCATAAAGAGAACTTACTGCACAGGAGTACACTGAAAAAATAAATACATGCCCGTCCCGCCCATCATGATGAAGCAAGATGCCATGCAGGCATAAATTACCCACTCAATCCATTTCTTGCCATTGGCAATTCGGATTAGCGCAAACCCAATCGAGCATTTGATGGTTATAAGGGTGAAGCACCATGGTTCTTGAAAAATGTAAAACCACATCAAAGAGTTGGAATACTGGTATTCGGTAAGTGAGGCATCATGTGCTCCGATGCCACTCCATGCCATGGCTATAGTAGCTACAGTGCTGATGGTCCAGAAAGGCTACAACGACTTATCAGCATCGCATCTTTTTCTGGAGATGAAAATTGTCATACAAGGTTAATTAGCATTGCCCAGTCATCGGGTCCCCACGCATTCCTCTTGGAACGGATCCAAAAGCGCAACATAGTGAAGACAATATCGAAGGGCAAAGGCACTAAGGTTGCCAGAGCCATGGGGTACGACGTCGGCGCCATTCTGTTATCCTCTGACGGCGGCAGTATTGTACAGACTTCGACTTGAGGGTGAAATGAGGCAAGTGAGCTGTCCGCCACGAGACGTAAAAGTGTGGAGTAGGACGAGGAGGCAAAGTGCTGTTACGAATGCGTCGCCCAACCTTCTCGCCTCGCCTCAGTCCCCCAATCTTTTATCCTACATCCTTTCAATTCCAAAACGAAGGAACGTCAACACGTCCCCAGCCCTAATGAAGCGTGATCTTCGTAGCCAGCTACTGCATCAGGAATACGTCTGGACCAAGTCACACCGAAGTTTGACGTTGACAACGGGCCGGAACGGGACTTGCTAACGGCCGCACAACGCTTGGCCTGCCGCGTCTACCAATCCAAAAACTGCGGGAGTACTTTCCGGATCCCGGGGATGCGTAAGGTTCTCACACTAGCTTCGCAGGTTCAACATGGAATAAAAGGCTGGATGGAAGTGCTAGCATTTGAGTTCTCCATCATTTGTGCAATTTTCAAGCAAGATATCCTCACTTGAAACTGCTCGCATGAAGGACGCAAGTATGCACGACACACGTACTGGAATGTGCTGTCATGAGAATCAGGCTTTTACATTATGGTATGGATCCAATGCTGGCATGGATATTGCCTCGAAACGTTAGGTCAGGAAGTGGATCTCAACGCCTTTTCTACCTGTGGGGGCTGCTGGTGAAGCTGATAGGCTATGACGATCTCCTAAATCACAACAGCAAGAAGACGTATCAGCAAACAGACGCAGCATTTATGCAGACTCTTCTTTGCTGTCTCACAGATATCTGACACGGAGAATGAAGTTGTCAAGGCCTGACAATTTATGCTCGTGCATGGCGCTTCTTCGGACATTGTAGAAGACCCACTCCACAAAATGGGGATCGTCACCGCCAGATCATTATCCGAATAACAACCGGAGCTCGTTTGGGATGTTGCTGGCGCTCGAAACGTTCCTTCCAATGCGACATAGGAAAACAAGCCGAAGTAGTTTCACACCGCCTACGGTACCTTGCGGCCCTCTCCGCAGGGTAGCTGGACGATGTGTTGTATAGAGGAGTACAAAGCTGGAGCTGTCCCGCGATGCGAAGACAAGAACGAACCTGTTGTTCAGCATCTAGATATAGTAAAAGCAGCTACAGATTCTCTGTATTTTTCGACAACAACCAGCAGATCCAGAACACATCATGACATCACCAAGAACTTTTGACGGCAAGCTCGCCATCATCACAGGTGCTTCGCGAAGTAGGTATAATTTCAGCAACTAAGTAGACAACATTGAACCGATCGTGCTAGGCTTCGGTGCTGCCCTTGCAACACATTTCGCTTCGCGCGGAGCCAACGTTGTGATCAACTACGCAACACGTTCCTCAGATGAATGCGCAAATCAACTGGCTAAGAAGCTCTCGGCTGAATACAACATCACCGCTATCCCTATCCGCGCCGACCTTCTCGATCCGAAGGCGCCCCAACAGCTCATCGATGCCGCAAAGTCCCACTTCAGCGCAAATGGGAAGTTCCAGATTGACATCATCATCAACAACGCCGCCATCGTCAATGCCCAACCCATCCAAGAACTGGATATCGACCTTTTCCAACAAACATTCGACCTGAATGTCCGCGCTCCCGCTCTCCTCATCAAAGCCGCATTTCCCTTCCTCCCTACTGACCGCAGCGGCCGCATAGTAAACATCTCCTCCGCAACTACGACGTGGGGTCTGATCCACCAAACCTCGTATGCTGGCACAAAAGGCGCTATTGAAGCCATGACACGCGTCTGGGCACGTGAGCTCGCTGAGCGGGCAACTGTCAATTCTGTCAGCCCAGGCCCGATGGACACGGGATTGTTGAATGGACTGCCAGAGGCCCCGAGGGAGGCGCTTAAGCTGTATAATGCGCTGATTCCGCTTGCGAAGGAGAGACCGGGTGTGGATACGGATGATATGCTCAAACTAGCAGCAGAAATTGGAGGAAGGCCAGGAGCGTTGGAAGAGGTTGCGGGAATCGTGGGTATTGCGTGTTTGCCTGAGAGTGGGTGGATGACGGGAAATCAGTTGGGTGCTAGTGGAGGTGGTGCGTTTGTGCGGTAGAAGAAGATTGAATGTGCAAATATTGAAATTGGGTTCTTTATCTGGGATAACGACCTGAAATATGAGTATGCGAGCCTACAATGTGACGGTAGTTCCACTTACTATGTCACGAATTCTGTTCAACCTAACCATATCGTTCGCCAGACTATTCAATTAATTGAACAGCCCCTGCAGCTGCCTATGTTGGAAGTTGTCACGGTTGAGGTGTCTACTTACGGTTGCTATGTCGCACAGCAGCACGACAACAGTCGTGCGACAACAACACAACCATTTCCTCAAATAGAGCTCTCTTCCGTAGCATGTAGAATCAAATCAATCACAATCGACCCATCTGCTCACCTCGTTGCAACGACTGTTGTTGGTTCACCTACATCACCTATGTGACACCCTTTGCCGTGTCAACAGCCTATGTAGAAAAGTTAAGTTTTTAGTAACATAGTTGCTTTTGTAAGGTAAAAACGCTTTTGTGCATTCGCCCAAGTAATAAATATTTTCTACGCATAACAAGCCTGATCTTATGTGTGCCTTAGCATGATCTTGATTCTAGTGATTATAGCGTTTCTCCAGGTTGTTCAGTTACTATGACTCTCGTGCAGGCTGCGGGTCCTTACTCGAGTGGATGTCGAACTGGTATTTGAGCACGCGAGAAGCTGCATTGTCGGTCGTTCAAGATACATTGCCTGGAGTTTTGAGGGCCGCTATCCAGCACTGCATTGAGGAAGTGTTGTTGCGAGCTTGCGTATGCGCTCATGAGGGCGAAGAGGTTACAAATATCGACTAATTTCGTAGCAAAAAGCTGGATCAGCGTATCAGCGGAACCTGGATGCCCTGGTAAAAGTTCTGTAGACCCGGCTTTGACATAGTTTTTGTGGCTTATAAAAGAGTGTATGTGTAAACACAAGAGACTTATAGCGGTAGCGATACTGGGGTCCATTTGGATGCAGTCGGCCATTGATTCCTATTGACTGAGCTCCTCTTATACTACGCATTCATCTGGTCAGCGATGGTGGAGAGTCCGCTGCTGTCGACCTTTATTGTTTCTTTGTTGATCAGGATGGAGCTGTCAGCGCCGCCGTACGTGGGATTTTTTATCCAGACGCAAGCATTGTGGAAGTGAGGACAGGCGGTCTGGTGGGCAGAACTGTTGCAGCAGCTAGGCCTACTGTTCAATTTTGCGGTGATTTCCATAGCCGATCATTTCCAGACATAGCTCAGGCCAGTTTCGCATGCCGTGCTGCCGAGATGTATAGCAGGAACACAGACATCTATAATACTCAATTTGGCAACAAGTTGATCGAGGAGAATGACTCACCCATACCGGGTTTAAAGTGTAATCTTCTATAAGCGAAAAAACTGGTTTCCAATCTTACTAGTTTTATATTGTTATCAGACATTCCTCCCATTTCTGCAAAGTTTCTGATGATCTCTCAACATAAGTCTTGAGGGCTTGGGCCCGGTCTGCATAATTTGCACGTATTCTGCGTTCCAGTTTGAGAGTATTTGTGGCAGTCATGGGCTGTACACTCGCGCAGTTTTTTTCTTTAGATAATCCAGCGCTTTTTAAAGCGGTAACTCTTCGATTGTGTGCCTCAATAAAATAGACGCCTTGTTCGACGGCAGGACTGAGAATGTGTTTCGACCCACAAGAGTGTTCTACGTGGAGATCAGACTGGGAAAAAGAGTGAAGGCTGAGAGCCGTTCTGGATACGTAGAAGAAACAATGCAAAGTATTACAATCGTCCGATTCACTGTTATGCTGTGACTATAGCCACCGGCCAACAATAAGGAGGGTATGAAGTATCTCCAGGAGCTGCTCAGCAACCCTGAAGACTTTGCTGACTTTCTTCGCCTGGCGAAAAGAGCTTAAGTCAATGCGTGCGCAACGCAAAACTCACTACCGCTACATAGGTAATGATATTAGCACCAAACTGCAATGGAACATCTTCTTTTTCTCTCGCATGGAGAAGAGGAAGACAAGACACACCCCTACTAAGAGTTTTCTTACGCAAGAACCGCCTCCGCTTTAGCGCCTGGCACATCCCCAATATCCCATGAAAGGTCACAATGTATGTAACGGCAGCTAAAAAATGTACTGGGACGTTAATATACTATTACTACTTATGCTGTGACTACCCAAATTGAACGTTGACCTTTCAGTAATCTCCACTGGACAGGCTAGTCAGCTTACTGTCGATCTAAGGATGCTGATAAGCTAATAAGCTTAGTACAGATATGCACATATGATCCGTACTTTTACTGACGTTTAAGTAGTTTCCTCATTTGACAGGTGATTGCCTCTTTCTCCGCTGGCCAGGTGTTGAGTATATACAAGTACGGTTGGAACCCAAGATGAGGATCGACAACGGCTATACAAGACGTCGACTATGTGGCAAGAGAATTGATATCAGACGCATATCGGACCGATGTCCGATATTACTTCGTACAATGATGTCCAATGCCCCTTCATACACGGACGAGTGGCACATACGTTGGGGTAGATGAGTTCACGTGTCGTCTCTCATAAAGAGACGACGAGCCAACGGTAGATAGAGAATCAAGACTCATCAATGAACGATCGTTAGAACCTGTTATTCCTTTTTACCAACTTTGGCACTAGTGCTAAGAGGCCTACCAACAAGTACGATACTTATTAAAAAATATTGAAGATCGAGTCAGAAACTCCTTTCCGTTTCGCCGCAGAAACACTGCTATTGGATTTACATCAATATCGTAACCGTCTGATTATGGTAGTGAGAAAATCTAAGAGCAAGGTGCAGACAGAGAGAGAAGTGCTATTGACCAGACGTACATTTTTTTCCAGTCAAAGCAGATCCGCTATACATTGCAAAAAAGGGCTTGCAAGAATGCCTAGACGAACCGTGATGCTATGCAGTCAATCTGAGATGCATACTCGACGGAACAAAGACCTGGAAGGACGAAGATGACAGGTTACGCGCCATACCCTTTTCGCTTAGTGCTGATCTAAATTCATCTCAACAGCGGGAGCCCCTCCACAGCCACCCTGGTACAACACCTAGCTGCAACCCAGAGATATTTTAGACCAATCGTTACCGGGTCTGACCTGTACGGCACTGTAACGTTTGCTTTTCGAGTGTTCTCATGCGTAGGCATGACACGGAAAATGCCCACCACCCGAAGATTACGGTTGCGGCTGAATTCAAGCTAGCCTTGTCAGGCAAAGCCTATCTTCGGCGGCGGCGTAGGTTAGCTTATAATAGCAGGCAGCCCTTTGTCTCCGTTGCACCGAACTTACATATGTAGACTTTCACATTCTATAAGCAATCCTTTCCGCGGACATTCACCATTCGAGCTCATCCTACATGCCGCCTAGCCAGTCACGCACACAAGTTTAAGTGAATCGTAACTTCGACCCATCGTACGAATACACCCTTTACCCCTATACCTGGACCAGAGATTGAAAACATATATTCCAGAACTTCCTTATTTCAAACCCATATCCTTGATTTTTCAAAATGAAACGACTGTCAGGCCTGTTCAGCGCTCCTAAGACATCCTTTCAAATCCTTTCAGATCTACACTTAGACCATGATTCGCAATACTTGACCTTCCACATTCCGGTATCCGCTCCATTCCTGATCCTTGCCGGAAATATCGGGCGGTTAATCGACTATGAATCCTATCTCTCTTTCTTGGTTCGACGATGCAATTTGCACGAGAAAGTATTCCTTGTGCTTGGGAGCCTAGAGTTCCATGGTCTCGCATGGATGGACGGTTTGCAGCTGGCACACAAGATGGAAAAGGAGCCTGCTACAAGAGGGAGACTTGAGGTTCTGTATGAGACAAGGAGTGAGGTGCCAGGGACGAATGTGGTGTTGCTAGGTGCTACGCTTTGGAGCATGGTGAAGGAAGGTGATGTGCCGGCTGTGTTGAAGAAAATTCCAGAGTTTGATGAAAATAACGGAATACAAGGGGAATGGAGCGTCGAGAAGCACAATGCGGAGCATAAGAGGGATTTGAGGTGGCTGAAGAATGAGGTAACTCAGGTATCGAAACCACAAATGGGACCCGATGGAAAACCGCATTCTGGATTTGGGACACAACCAACTGAAAGACAAGTGGTGGTGGTAACGGCTTTTGCACCAGATTTGCAGAATGCGCTGAACCCGTGGCATATCGATGCGCCATGGTCGTCGGCGTATGGTACGGATATACTCAACGAGAATGATTGGGCTGGCGTCAAAAGGTGGATATGCGGGACGACTGGACGTACTTGCGAGTTCAGAAAGAACGGTGTGACAATTGTGAGCAACCAAAGGGGACGTGAAGGGGATCACGTAACTGGCTTACTGAAAGATGGAATGTCTGAGAAGCAAAAAGTCGGATTATTTGATGTTATGCGAGTAGTTCGGGTCTGAGCACTGATGCAGTAGTGAGGATTGGAATATCGATTGCGGCTACAGTTCTGCAACATCAACCACACACTGTATAGTTCCGCTTACCATAACCACTTCTTGCCGCCTCGTTGACACTAACATTAGCTTACCCCCACCATCCACCTCAACTCGCAGCGTCGAATGCGTGGGCTTTGACCGGCACTTGCTGCACATGACATGCGAACAACCAATGCACTCTTGAAGGTAACAATCTTGTTAGCTGTTGAAATAATGCCTCTGAACTTGCAGCATTGTCTCACTCTAACACACCTGTCTTAGGAGGCAGATGTATTGATTCCTGGATTTTTTGTAAAAAACTCAGCGCATTGAAGACGGGTTTACTAAACCAATAAAGAGGCCTATCGACAATATCTAAAAGCTGACATGTAATCAGTCTGTAATTCTGCTCGCGCTACTCCTCCTCTTCGTGTTGCCGAACATCCTGTGCCTTAGACTCTTGTGTGCGGTACCCGCGTTTTTCACGAATAAATCGCGGGACCTCTTTACACCAATTGGACTCGATACCTGCGCTTTTGTGAGTGTGTTGTGTTTCTTCACCCCTGCGGCCTAGTTTCCGTTGGTATTACTTAGTCCTGTTCGCCTTCCGCAACTTTCCAGCAAACGGGCCTCTTCGAGATACAAGCAAAATAAAGCTTAAACCTCCTCTTCTTCTATTCGAGTAGTACAAGGTCTTCCGCTTAGACAGTTTAGCCCAACATTAACCTTTTGTGGGTGGGGTTGCAACTCATCTTGGAAGTTCCCACATTCTCTGTACTCGTGCCGAGCACGAAGATTATCTTCAGAAATACTGTAATTTGATTCGGTTGCCGGGTGATGATAACCAGGTGGTGGTTTGATAGCTTCATCATGTTCACCACCAGCGCTCCCAACGTAACGTAGTTCAATTCGATTGAGCCCTACCTCACCGCGTTCGATCGGTCTTTGGTAATTCTTCGTTTCGTTCGATCACCATGAGCCTCACTGTTCGAATCGAAACGTAGTGCGAAGCGTAGTGCGGTCGAAGTTCGATTGAAAGTACCTAAATACAGT
>JALRMI010000058.1:0-100923 GCA_026120165.1 Leptosphaerulina australis
CGCTGTTGTATGTTTTTGAACTTTTTCTTCGTCCTTTTCTTTTAAAAAAGATTAGCTCCGATCTGAGATGCTCCAAGGCCGACGTAGCGCTCAAGGACTTTTTCTTCGTTGTACTGCTTTTTTTGTAAGTTGTCACTCAGCCTACACCTACACACAGACAAAACGATCTGCGAGATACTCAATCTAGCCACAAATGACATGCCGCATTGTTATTACAGTCCAATTCATAGTGTGATACTAACATCCATATTATATATGAAGCACCTCCAAATCTAATTTTATGCGTGGTTACAGCAGTCATCCCACGCTTTCACTACCTCATTGAAATTGCAACAAGAGTACGGAAGTACTGCGATTGCAATTAGCCATACTGTATGGATGCTGCTGCGATTAAATTCACTACACTGTACTCATGCAGCACGTGATGCGTATGGTGTGATTGCACGTTTTGTATTACGGCCTGTTGGACGTGCTGCGTCGAAAATCAACTCAAACGGCACACCGCGCACCACATGAACGCTGTCGGTAGGATGTTGATGGGATGGGGTCAGGTTATTGTCAGCAGGCCTGTTGAGCAGCAGCGGCTCAATGATGCTACTCGACGACTGGGATTGGGACTGAGACTGCGATGACGAAGATTCTGCCTGCGACGGTGCCGGATGAGGCCTGGAATTATAAGAAACGATCCATCGTGGTGAAGGTTGAGGATAGGCCGCCGCCGGCTTCATTTTTATGTCTTCGGCTTGCTCAGTTTAGGCCGGTTTAGGCCGGTTTAGCTATGAATTTCTGCAATAACCTGACCGAGAATTTAATCTCATTCGGTTCTACACTCATATAATATCAACCCTATGACACCCTATCCTTCCCTAAGCCAAACGAACCTTCCGAACTACGATTGCTTCGCGATCCTGATTCGATCGATCACCAGCTGCTGTACGCTTACGTTTTGATCGCGACTTATGATAAGTTTCGTTCGCCGTCGAACGAAGCGTACCATCGAACGAACGAGTCGTAGTGCGTTACGATGGGAGCGCTGCCTTCCAATGTGGAGTTGAAACATTCGTACGTCCCTATTCTGATCTCGAGCGTGATTTTATAGCGCATGTCCCCCATGATAGGACGCTCCAGAACTTCAGGTTTATACATGGCCCTGTAGAGTAAATTTCTGAAAACAGGTTCAGCAGTTTTTGGTTTGTTGAGGATCCCATATCTTGGAATATTCCATCTGTAAAAGCCAGTGACAAGAACCATGTTACGGGACACATGTGCCTCACGTGTGGCTCCTCACACAGCGTCATAACAGGTATGTTTAGCGTCAGTCGTATGTGAGGACAGATGGTGGGACAGGAGAGAAACTTACGCATGTTTCTTGCATTCTCGATGACCCTTCCGGGTTCTTAGCTTAAGGTGAAGACGCTATCTAAGATGGCTGCTGCTCCACGAGCGAACAAGCTCAATATATTTGTAAAGCAAGTCTTCATGGGTCTGATAATATGCATCTGATGGAAAATTCCCCTAGTCGGGTGCCATAAAGAAGCACAAACTATGTAGCAAAAGTCATGTGGTTACGTATGCGAGGGTGACGGGGGCGTATTTTAACAAAAGGCCGCGTAGGAAGAGTTTTTTTGTGAGAAACCCGATAATTTCCTTATTCTGCACCGTAGTGTATTGGAAACATATGTGGATCTTGATAGCACACTTCAGGTTGTTGAAGCAGTCAAGGAAGTTGAATCTGTTAAGACAAAAAGTGATACCACACTCTATCCCAGCGTTGATTGGTATAAACACCTTCTCAACAGAATCAGCAATAAATTCTTGCAAGGTACCAGCCTGTGCTTGAGCAAGTCACTCGAGAAGGGGCTTGATCTGAACAGTTGCAGGTGCTTCTATAAAGCGTTGTTCGGCCATCAGCTTATCCAGAGCATATTCCATTGTGAACTTGTTGGAATCATGATTGGATTTGACCAGGGCTCGCAAAGGGAGGACAATCAGCGTATCATAAAGCTCACAGACCAGAATCTTGTCTCCAGTTTGATATACATGCGATGAGGAGTGTAAGCAAATGGATTTAGATATATTTAGCTTGTTGTCGAGAGACCAGACCTACCCCGTGACCTAGGGTTGTTAGGTGGGACTGTGAATAGATCTGATTTGCTAGCGTTTGTAGACAAAACAGTATCCTAACCACACCTTACACCTGTGAAGCCTCTTCGATAGCTGGAATTTGCGTACCACAATAATGTTCTTGTATTTTATTATCCAATGGCTCGATACCAAAAGCGGATATACGTGACTCCGGTGAGCGACAGTGGCTTGAAGTCTAGCAAACATCAGCGTAGGCTTCCACAGGTATCTAAACAGGGAGTCAATTCTCCCATGCTACAGCTTACGAGTACATCTATGCAACACTCCAGTTGGATGATAAATTTGCGTATCATTTACTCAAGCATTTATGCGACCAAGCACTACCTACAGAGTCGTGTGTGCGAGCTTGCATCCAGTAGAACGGATCACCGTGCCAGCTACAAGACTAAGGAAACGATTACAGTAGATAACTACAAAGAGTTTAAAAACTTTGATGAAGACTGGATGCTTGTAGCTCCTATTAATTTTGAAGTATCTCGGTTTGCCGTATACAAATGTCTGTGAGCGGGAACATCGCACAACCAGCGCCACATGTTCACCTCTGGTCGTAACAGAATCCCACAAGGGCGCTACGCCATTTCATTCGAAGTGAAAGCGACAGTAGTTTTGGATGAGCATTCGTGTGTAGTCGTTCAGGGCACCTGCAACTATGTATAGTTTCACAACAAGAAGGGCTCAGAGAACTACGCGGCAGCTACAGCTACAGCAGAAGCAGCAGCTACAGCATCACACCCTAAAGGGCCGATATATACGGTCCTTGCTATAGAACCTACTACTGCTGATGCTAGTGGGCAGTTGTCAGATGTAGGGCTGTCAAATGAGATTGCCCTACACGTCCTGAATTGTGGCTTAGCGAGCTCATTGGGTGCATGATTATCTGCAAGAACTCAAAATCAATCAATCACTCGAGATAGATTAATGTGTGATCTGTTTAAATACAGCAACCAATAGAGACTATAGACGCTGTTGAGAAAGGTGTTTATAACAATCAACGTTTGGACAAAGTGTGGTAACGTAGCCACGGGCGAAGCGTCCCCCTGAAACCTCACCAAAATCACGACATTTCACATCAACCTGTCTCTGCAATTGCTTACCACAATCTCTTCCTACTTTCACACTATACTTACTGGTACATGAGCTTTATGTGCTATAAATTCCTAAGGGTTATATGACATAGTTGTTTAAATACTAAGCTACAAAGCATCTGCTGGGATAGGTCCGGGAGATATTGTGACCTGCACCCTGGTGGAGGGGTGTTTCGCAGATTGAAGGAGGAGTTTGAGAAGGAATGGATGCGCGTGTCTAGAGATGCTTCGTAAATTTGGCTAGGCATATACCTATTCTTTGACTCTTGGCCTACAACTTCTGTGTTGCTTACACTTTCTCAAGTGTCAGAATCTCGTTCTTAACGACGCTTGTTACATAATACAGTGATGTTTGCCTTAAAAGCATAATTGCCGCTCGCACAATCATAGATGATGCTTTTGAACTTAGCTTTGAGTCTGTCGAGACTCTGTTTTCCTGGCCTGCGCCCGAAAATGTTGATTTCCTACCACTGAAATGGAAAGAAAGCATGCTTGATCGTCTTATCTTCCAACTCTTGTCTGGTACATTTTCCTACTTGTGGCACCGAACATGCCTTGTCAGCGGGCTGCGCGTGGATCCACGCTTCCAAGCGATGCGTGTCGGCGCCGGAGCCAGACTTGACGGTAAGCACAGGTCCAAACTTCTTACTGCACTTGTCCCAAATATCTCTTACGTTTACGAAGCTCTACTTAGTAGTGAAGTTATTAAGTTTTCTTTTTGGATGGATAAGTGTCCTCACTGATGTTGTACGTAAGAACATCTTGTCTAATACAACCCAAGTATTTCGAACCAGCTACCAGACGAACCAGCATTCGACCACGTATAATCATTACTTCACCGAGACGGTGCAGTATGTCAAGAAATATAGAAGTAGGACAGAGCTCACAAGCATCATACAGAATGTCTCAAGTGAAGATTCAAGTGATTTAGCTACATTTTACCCGCACTTGGAGGGCACCCTTCAGAGTGCTCAGCCTCTTCAAAAGGCTCGACAGCTACTTGTGCACTCAGAATCTCTTTTACTAAATACCCGTTTAGTGCTTGGCAAGACAGGCAAGACTTTAGCAAAGGCAAACATCCGCGCAGTTCAGCTCGGGCTGAAAACCAACGGCTCAAACATCAGCTAGATAATACTAAGACTACTTGCTCCAGCAAGTGAGTCCAGGTTAACCCAAATGAACGCTTCTGCAATGTCGAGGCTCATGAGACTGCTATTGACCAAGCAGCAGCATTATAGGCTCAGTAGGCATCACGTTCAGATGAACAAGAAGCCGAGAAAGCAGAAAAAGCATCAGCAGCTCTGAAGCCTCAGCATGTGTTTACGGAATGGCAAATATGATTTTTGTTGATAATCATAGTTCAAGAGGGTATGGTGTGTCCGTGCTGGATAGCCAGGAAGTGTCTTGATTCTTACGTACTGCTCCAAGTTCGTTGTGCGAGCTACTGGAAATCACGTCTACTGTTGAACGAAGGGCAGGCTAAAATTGCCAACTCATATCGGAGAGAATACCGAAATATTTGCCTCGCCAAGTATAATACTCTGGGATCATCTCCACAACCCCCAACGATGATGTAAGGGGACAATGACTTTACCCCGCACATCTGGGGGCACATTGCTGTCATAACCGGGCTGGTATACCCGGCTCTCTCAATAAGTGCACTAAAATATGGAAATAGCTTTCCGCAAGCCTGTGAAGCAATTGCACGCCCAGTGGCATAGAAAAACAGGTCCGATATTGACAAGATGACTAAATCCTCCAAGCCTATGAAAGGCGAATATGTCGAGGACTTGGACCTTAAACACCAAGATGATATATCACGAGAGCATGGGCAGATTGACATTAACGATGTAAAGGAAAACAGAAAGCTCAATCGACGTCTCGACTTGCGGGTTCTGCCATTATGCTGTTGGGTTTATCTCCTTAACTTTCTCGACAGGGGTACGTTATGCTGCTTTTTCAAATCATGGGGCAATCGAATTTTACTTACTGTCGCCAGGTAATATTGGCAATGCTAGAGTACTCAATGCAGAGACAGGCGATGACATGCTTACAATCACCGGGCTAACGCCTCATGGCTATGCTCTGACTGTAACCTTGTTCTCCGTAGCTTATGCGGTATTCGAAATACCTAGTAATTGGGTGATGAAACACTATATTCGACCGTCCATGTGGCTTGGTATTCTCCTATTCGCATGGGGAGCTCTTACGATTGGCTTCGCGGGAGTTCAGAATACCGCTACGATCATTGCATTGCGATTCTTGATTGGGGCTTTTGAAGCTGGTTTCTTTCCTGGTGCGTCTAATTCAAGTCTGATTGTATAGTAACTGACGGCTTTCCCAGGTATTGTTTACTTCATCACCATATGGTATCGCTACAATGAGCGTGCTGTTCGAATCGCCCTCGTTATCGCATTTTGCAACCTAGCCGGTGCCTTCGGGGGTGCCATCGCATATGGCGTTGGCCATATCAACGGCGCTGCTGGACTGGAGGGGTTTCGCTGGCTCTTCATAATCGAGGGAATTATCACTTTACTTTCTGCTTTCCTCCTTTGGTTTTTTCTACCGGATTATCCCGCTCGAGCGAAATGGCTTAACGTTGCTGAAAAGAACTTCGCTGTAGAGCGCCTGTCTGAACGAGGCGGTGGCTACAACCAGGAGCATGCCACCCGGAAAGAGGTCTTAGAGACGTGTTTTAGTCCACGGATGTTGCTGCATTACATAGCATATATTGCGGATGTTGTTCCCCAGGGCTCCTTCACGTTTTTTACACCCACTATTGTCACTGGTTTGGGATACCAGTCTATTCACGCGCAACTCTTGACAGTTCCACCTTGGGTGGTCGGATTCTTCGTCGCGATCACAATCTCATACTCCGCGGACCACTTCAATGCGCGTGGATGGCATATCACCATAGCATCGTTGGTCGGTGGCGCAGGTTGGCTTACTGCTGGTCTGCTACCAGCCGATGCATATGTACAACGTTATGGCTGCTTATGCCTTGCTGCTGCAGGAGCCTTCCCTGCTGCGCCATCATTGACGAACTGGGTTACGTGTAATACGCCCAGCTTCCTTACTTTGCCGTTAGCTATCGCGGTGAACAATTCTTGCGCTGGTATTGGGCAAATCATTGCGCAGTGGATCTGGAAGAATAGTGAGCGCAGCCAGGGTTTTCCAACCGGCAACTTCGTGTGCGCAGCGTGTAGCTTTCTTGTCGCTGCTATAGCAACTACACTTCGACTTTGGTACGCAAGGATGAACAAACTCGAACGGTCTGATAGTAGAGGTGATCAAAGAGCTTGGGCGTTGTGAGGCGTGAGCGTGAGTTTTTCAGTCACGCTTGTTTTGCATTGAATCACAAATATAATTGGATTCTGGAAGCTCCAAGTTCAATGATATTGGAGGATGCATCGAAGCCCCATCGAATAAAGGGATATTAAGAAGCAAACGATCTATATGAGAATCGGACTGGGCTTTAAGAGCGCAAAGGAAGTAAAAAGATACCACTTCATAGCCTTGATACTCCCAGAACACATAGTGTGAGAAAACAATGGAGCCTTCTAAGGGTGGTGATGTAGACCTTTGTCATAACAGTTCGCTGTCACATAGATGTTGTTTGCTGGTTTCACAGGAGCAGCCAGCAATTGAATGGAGATTCCTCCATCGAGTTTGTCGGGACAATGCATCTTATAGGACGAGCAACCGACAGTGCTTTCAGGCAATAATGGCTTTGAGATAGTGGGAAAAAGGTCTCTTGATAGAGAGTATAAGCGAATTTTACCAGATTGCACATGAAAGTTTTTGTGCTTTCATCTCGAAGGCTGTATTGCGTCTTCAGGACTACTTTCAGCTGTGTGCACATCTCTCCAATAGTCTACTCATACTCGACGCATCTAGTCTTTATCTCTTGAGCAGCTCCTGCGTGCTTTGTTCCGATAAGGATTCAATCTACCAGACCGAAGAAATTATGCATGGGTGAACAACTGAAAGAAAGAAATTGATCATAGTTTTAGATATGGAAGATAGGCTGTAAAGACTTACAAGGCCGGACACAAAGTGGTACGGTATATGGACACCTTTGCATTACACTTAGGAAGCGGAGCATGCCTTCTACATTGGTATATACATGCAGAACTCAAGAACTGACCATGGGTAATGCCCCTACCCACTTGAGCAATTGGAAAACCGACACTGTCAGTCTTGTATTCTGAAATATGAAAGTTGATCGAAACGTCCAAAAGGCACAAAATGTTAAGAAATTAGTGCCATTAGTCGTAGTATGACTACCTAATGGATAGCTCTGCTCAAGTCAAAAGTGGTTGTAGAGTGTATCGATTGCTAACTATGCGCAGCTCGGCTAATATAGAGCGGCGCAGGTCATGTGACCTAACGTCCTCACGACAGGTGAGCGGAATATTCTCAACACAAAAATACATTTCATAAGATTTGATTATTTGAAAACCAACAACGATGCTAAACGCTAAATCCAGTTGAACAAACCAAACACCAGCGAACCGTCATTCACCAGCTTACAACCTGCTCTCGTTAACGCCCACAGCGCCTTCCCACTTGTCTGGCCACACCAGCCCAAGCGCCTCCCAGATATGACCAACAAAGTCAATACGCAAGCCCTCCTTGACCTCCTGAGGTAGGTCCCTCGCATCTTTCCTATTGCCCTCAGGTAGTAGCACCCTCTCGACACCAGCCCTCATCGCGCCAATCAACTTCTCTTTGATGCCACCAACTGGCAGGACTCTCCCTCGCAATGAAACTTCACCAGTCATAGCCAGAGTAGGCGGAACCGGCTTACCGCTGAACAATGAGACAAGTGCGACTGTGTGCGCCAATCCCGCACTTGGGCCATCTTTAGGAATAGCCCCAGAAGGGCAGTGCACATGTATACTGCGGTTTTTCATGATGTTGATACCCTGTTCTGCAAGTCCCAGTTCAAAGGCATGAGCCTTGACCCACGTCAATGCCACTTCAACACTCTCCTTCAACACATCGCCCAGCTTGCCAGTCAGCTGGACACCACCAGAACCTGGCATGTCCGCAATCTCTATGAACAATATTGAGCCTTGGCCACCAGATGAGTACGCGACAAGACCGGTGATGACACCAGGACGAGAGTGTTGTTCTGTCAATTCCTCTGCAAACTTCTCAATACCAAGAGCAGCGTCAAGATCATTGAGCGTAACGATTGGCGAGTATGTAGCGAGTGTATCTGTATCCACACATGTAGCATACTCAACGGCTTTGGAGCGGCACACGCTGCCTATTTCGCGCTCGAGATTGCGTACTCCCGACTCGCATGTATACGCTGTGATGATCTTGTCGAGCACTTCTGTAGGAATTTCTAGATCAGTTTGGCGCAGACCGTTCGAAGTGATTTGCTTTGGGATAAGATGGCGAGACGCAATATGGCGTTTTTCAATGGTTGTATAGCCGGAGAGCTCTATGGTCTCCATACGGTCGAGAAGTGGAGGTGGAATGGTGTCCAGCGAGTTTGCGGTAGCAATAAAGAGGACCTTAGATAGGTCGATTGGGATATTGATATAGTGGTCTGTGAAGGTGTGGTTTTGTTCGGGGTCGAGCACTTCGAGCATGGCGGCGCTAGGGTCGCCGTTGTGATTTGAGCCGGCAAGCTTGTCGATCTCGTCGAGGAGGAAAACGGGGTTTGCAACACCAACCTTTTTCAGTCCTCCTACTATAAGGCCGGGCATGGCGGCGACATAGGTCCTGCGGTGGCCTCGAATCTCTGCTTCATCGCGTACACCTCCCAGTGAGATACGGTGGAACTTGCGACCCAGCGCTGTGGCAACCGACTTGGCCAGAGATGTCTTTCCGGTTCCCGGTGGTCCAACCAGCAGCAAGATAGGTGACTTGTCCACCATTCGCTTCTTCTCTAGCAGTCGTTTCTCTTCTTCAGAGTGTTCCTTGTTGGACTGGAGCTGTGCATCGTCAGCATGCTCATGTTGCCCGCCATCTGCAGTGGGCCCCTCAGTAAGAGCGCGGATCTGATCATCGATGCTGCGGTTAGCCTGTTCCTTAAGCTTGAGTACTGCTAGATATTCTAGCAATCTCTTCTTGATCTTGTCAAGACCATAGTGATCGTCATCGAGCTGCTTCCTCGCCTTGACCAAAGTCCCTGCGTCGAGCTGGTCGACTGTCATCTTCGTCCACGGTATCTCAGCCAGATTCTCGAGATAATTCCTGCAGACCTGATACTCAGCCTGCGCAGGGTTCATCTTCTGCAGACGCTGTAGCTCTCTCTGTGCGACCTTGTCGGCCTCGGGCGAAAGCTGGGCGTCCTGCAATCGTTTCTTGAGCTCGTCTATCTCGTTCGCCTCTTCTTCGCCTTGTTGCTGCCCTCCGCCAGGGAAGCCTCCCGGAAAGCCTGATGGCATACCGTCGCCCATCTTGCTCCGCTTGATTAGGGCTTGTTGTTGTATCCTTCGTAGTTGGTTAATATCGAAGTTACCACTGGAGCCTTGAGCAGTGGTAACAGTCATGCGTGTGCTGCCTTGGATGCTGCTTATCTGACGCTGGATGATCTCAATGACCCGGTCGACTCGCTCTCTCGCATCGACAGCCGCCAACACACGCAATTTCTCCTCATGTGTGCAGTCAACGACATTTGCCATGAAGTCAGCTAGCGAGCCGGCCTCCGAAAGGTCCTTGCGCGCAATGTATAGCTCCAACCTCCGCGCAACGATGGGCGATAGCGTGACGACGGGCGTCCGTGGCAGGATGGCAGAGAGGCGCACAAGAGCGAGCAGCTCGCGGGACAGCTGCTTAAGGAGGTTGAACTGTTGCTCCAGCTCTGGATCGGCAATATTGATGTACTCATCCACAGCGGCCAGGTCGCCCTCGAAGTAGGGCCTTTCCTGCACAACCTCGACCACGCGCACTCGCTCTAGACCCTCGACAACAAGGCTGAGATCACCCTGTCGCCGACCTTGGACACCGCTAATCTTAGCAATACACGCGTATCCAAAGATATCCTTCTTGGTTGCTTCTACAGGGTCGCTCTCATACACTGTCTTATCGCCGCTCTTGGGGCCCTCAATCAATAGCTGGCCGTCGGCAGGGCTTATCAAATTGGAGTTGAGGGGCACACAGGCGACTGTAATGGCAGCATCAGGCTTCGCAGTCGGACTAATGCTGTATATCTTAGCGAGGATGGCGGCGACATCAGAGCGGTTCGTGATAGGGATCTTGAGTGTCGTGCCGGGAAGAACGGCGAGCGGTGGCGCGAGGGGAATGAGCGGCAGCACCTTGGTGCCTGTCTTTGAAGATCCCTTGCCCATTGTGAATCGCACAGAATAGGCTCAGGGTGTGTATGGAGAGTGCAATGTTGCACAATCTATGTTCCTTGATGGTGAAAGCACGTCAGTCGTGCGGCTCCGCTTGCGGACCTCCGAGGCGATCACTGGGGTAGTGATGGTAGCACAATACAAACAAGTTCAGCGCAGAGTTACTATATCGTGCAGGGAACAAGTGAAACACAAGAGTCAAGATGAGGAGATGCGAGGCAGCTGAAAAGGTGTTGTCTTTATTCCAGAAGATGCTTTCGCCGTTCAGGTGCATCACCAGTAAAGGCCGAGGTAATCACTGCCGATTGGTCCTCACCATTCACGACTCATTGGCTCGCCGCATCAGATAAGCAATCAGATAAGATCTTTATACCTAATCACATGCAGGGTCTCCTCATAACCCAATGCCTCTTATAAGGATACGAGAGGGGATTAGTGGGTCTGGATCAGCATGCAAGTCTCCTCATGTGTACTGCCGCGTGTACGGCATAGGCCTGGGCAGAGGTTTTCTTGCCGGTGCCTCTTGAGAAGGCAATTGGCATGCAATCAAGGTCGCACTCTGGAGTTTGAGTGGCTTCGAGTACCACACCTAACTCCATATCAATCTCTGCGCATGATGTCAAGCACGCGGTATTTGGTCTTGAGGCCCATTGCAGGTCTGGAGAAGGGATCGCCGTCTTGCTGGATGACATGACCGAAGACGGCAAAAGGTAGCGTTTCACCTCCAGTAAGCTACATATACAGAGGGTTGTAATTTCATCAAGTCATAGATGTTACATCACAGTTTTACATCTTCATTGTTTTCACCCACAAATGCCCATACCTTCCACCTGTACACGTGCATCCCTCTACCTATCTTGGATCATGGTAATACAGATAAAAGACCTGCCCCCATTCTCTCCTGCAGAATGGCAATGAAGGGTCTTCGATGTTCCCAAATATGACGGTGAATGCTTGGAAATAAAGAGTCACATTGTGCCCATTCCGCTTTTAGTCGAGCGAGACTAATATTTCGTACCGTCTGGTGTGTTGCGACCGTGGCTTGCGGTCATGCTGTATGGTGCCAAAACCTTTTTAGCATTGCAGATACGCCATGCCAAGTTTCGCACGTTGCCGTCTGCCTGGACGACCTCAGGCGCGAACTCGATACCAAACATCTGGTGAACTGCGAACACTACTCTCTTGGCAAATTTACCATCTCTCTCTACTAAGCTACCAAATGACTCTTCGGGCGTGTCAGGCGCAATCTCAGGGTCGCGATCGAAGCAATTTTGAATGACCGGCAAAAGCGTCTGCTCTACAGCACGGTGAACAGTACCGTTGGAGTCGACCTCAATATCTTCATCATCGAATCTAGGGATGCGGATCTCGAAAGCTTGCGAGAGGGCCATGACGTTATGTTTGCCGCCGTGGTGGTAGCGGAACTCAAACACGCCAGTCGTCCACCAGAGCTTGTCGCCCCGAAACTCGACCTCGCCGACGTAGTGATCGAAATCGTCCTCGTTGTCGGAAGAAGCAGGCACAAGTTTATCAGATACGAGGATGCCCTCTTCAGCACGAATGGAATCGTATACGCCAGTGTTCGTTGCAATCCAGCGACCATTGGAACTGAGTTGTGTAATTTCTCGTGACTGGTTATCGGCCACCATGTACAGACCAATCCAGTCCTTTTTGCTGTGATTCAGTGGTGCCTGCCAGCGAACCTTAATTGGTGCGCCGTACTCGAGTGCCAATGTTTTGAATTCGCTTGTGCGTGTTGCAGGTGTCCTCGCCAGCTCACCCTCGCGCCCACCGTTTTTCTGGTACTCCACAGCTGGTGCAGACAATGTGCCTTGAACTTCTAGTTTGTACTGTTTGGGATTATAACCTGCGATATCTGGCGATATTCTGGTGATGGAGATACGTGTTGGATACGATTTGAATAAAGCGGTGGTGTCCTTAACAAATGTGCCAACACCAGCTGCAAGCTTAGGCTTTGCACTTTCCAGAATCTCTTCGATGAACTCAACAGTTGAGTTGATGTACCCATCAGCTGCCGATTGCCAATTGCGAACTGGGCTAGGGAGAGCTTGGCGAAGAGTTTTGCTGACACCTGATGTCTGGCGGAGCTTCTGACCGTATAGCTATATCGAATTTTCAGTATAGAGCGATGAGAGAAGGATCAAAAAGAACGCATACCTTCGTCATATGTGGGCGCTCGACAAAGTGAAGAAATCCTAGGTTCAAGACCTGAGCCGTCGTTGCAAGATAGAAGACTGGCGCCGTCCAGGTAATTACAGCGACACCCCATACTCCAGCCATACCAAGAACGCGCTCTGGACTGTTCAGGAAACGATAGATGCCTGAGTAAGTTAGGTTCTTCGGTGGAGGATCGAAGAAAAAGTCGCCGCAGAACCATCCAAACTCTCCAAGAGAATCGTAAATACTAGCGGCAGTCCACAGGTGCAGTGCGATCATGCCGATACCAAGAACAAATCGAAATGCGGTGAGATCATAGAACCAATCGGGGGGTAATGTGTACATCTTCCAGGCTGCAGCGAGGAAGCTAGTGTGGCACATTGTCATGCTGAGATGGTAGCTGGCGTTCATAAGATTGTTAGCGAGGTGCTTCTGACGATAACCTGCTCACACAGGGGGTTGACATCTTGCGAGAAGACTTCTTGAGCTCTGCCCAAGTCTGTACAAGCCGTTAGGGGGTTGGGGTGAGTGTCTTACAGGCATTTCCATTGGCGCCAGGCCTCTTCTTTGCTATCACCATATTTGATGAAGTGGCGAGTCCAATTTTTCTTCTTTGACTGACGGTCAAGAATGTAGCCTAGGCCCAAGACATACCACAAGCGCCAAGCGAACGCATTGAGGAAGAAAAATGCTCGCACCATACGTGTATTTGGTGTCAGTGTTGCCAGGCAGAACATATAGAAAGAGAGAAGTACTACCGTGACGTCGATGGCGCGATGGAAGTCTGTGTTTTGAGGGCCGACGATGTGGTGCATTTGGGCAGGTTGATTGACAGGATCGATAGGCGCTCCAGTATCAATTACATCGGACTGACTTGACGTGGGACGGTGCTCTTGGGTAATGTCCCCGGAATTGTGGCGCGTTCGGCGAGGTGGAGCAGGGTTGTAGATCTTCTGGATGTGCGGCTCTTCGACCCTGATCAGAAAGGCAAATTGGGCTGCGTGTGCAACGATGGAAATCAACAGGACCTTATAACTTGCCATCATCAGAGCGATACCGTAAAAGCCTGCGTACCTAAAGTTTCACGTTTAGCACAAGTATACTTCAATCCGGGATTATGGAATATTCAGCGTACCCAATTGAGTACATCGGGTGCGGCGCTGCTTCGAAGACTCCGTCAAACGTCAGGCGTTGATCGATGAGGTAGAAGAAGTCGCCCCAGTACCAGGCATAATCTTTGACCACTCGGTGCGCGTCCAACTTTACGAACAAGTTGAAGACGAAGAGGACAATGCCTGTCGTCCATCGCAGTATGAACAGCAACCAGCTCTCTTCTGGCCGATTGAAACACGCAATGGCAAAGAGACTGTACGATACAAAGTCACACATCAGAATCAAGTCTACAACACGCCTGAAGACAAGCCAGGTGTTGTACTCAAGTGGAGCATCTTCGAACTTGTAGTCCTTGGGAATCTTGGTTTCCATCTCCCTCTTGAGGAACCTGTAGATCGTTGGGTGTGGGTTCTTGCCGGTCTGAGGATCTTCAAAAATCCGCGAATTTTTCGCCCAAAGGACAAGCCGGTTGTGTTTGGACTGGGCATCGAGAAGCCAGCCAATGCCTGCATTGTAAGCGGCACGCCAGAAGAGGAAGATTACGGCGAAGACTGGTATACGGGCGCTTTTGGGCAGTAGGTAGAGAGTGGAGATTAAGCTTCCAAGCACAGCAAGGACTGCTAGGTCGGACAAGTTCTTTGGTTGCGAGGGCGAGAGCAATTGCGACACCATATCGTGGGTGCGCGGCACAATGAAGACTACACATATCAGCTATCAATTCTAGCATGTGACAGGTGGTGTTGTGTGATATGTTAAACAACACTTTTTGCAACATGCTCTAAAGTGTCCAGTAAGATCAACACTTACCTGTACCATCTTGCGTCCGACCGTAAGTCTTCTTCTCTTGTTCACTTTTTCTGTCTTCTTGTTCATTTAGTTCAAAAACCTTTTGTTTGGCCAACTCAGGGTCGCGCAAATGCAGCGGCTTAGCTGTCGGTCGTTCTCTTAGCTGGCTAGCGTCGGCCTTCGAGTCATTACCAACATCCGTCATGATGAGAGATGTCTGGACTCCAAAGAGCAATTGATATTTCGCAAATCCAGAGGGGGCTCGTTGACGGTTATTTAAGTCGCGCTTGAAAGGTGTGCGTGCTCGACGCTATGCGAGGTTTGGCCTCGGAGCTGCAGCCGCTGCTGGGGTGCCTGTGGAGCGAAGATGCTGTTTAACGCGCACTCGCAGTTGCAATTGGCCAACGCTTTGTAGATCAGGCTGGCGAAAGACTTTGTGAACAAGGTATGTAGAAGGCGTAGAGTGTTGAACTCTAGCAAGCGTGTTGATGTTGAACGAACACGTTGATGGATGAGGTGGTTCTTTCTCGAACGTGCTGGCTGTTAAAACGCCATGATGCTATGGTGGGGCTCGTGGGGCTGTCAGCCGAAGATGAAAAGAACCCTGACCCGGCTCCAGGTGCGGGTAAAGGGAACACCATGCAAACTACAAAGTGTTGAAGTCGCACTTGTTTGCTATTTATACACCCACATGCTACTACAAAATATCTCCTGCGTACAGGTGATTTTCGTTTCCATTTTTACCATATCCTTTGCTTTTGTAGCCATCAAAACCTGTGTTGCATGTGCAATGCCACGACTACAGGATTGAAAGTGACCAATAGAACCTTGTTTAACAGACATCCACCCAAGGCACTAGACAAATGATGTCGTGTCACTGAACTGCCGTTATGTCCATGCATGAGAAGAGCCTGATGGGTTGTCCCAGCTTATGCTTGCTGTTGAAGTAAATTGATCTCTCGGCCGTTCGTCCGCGCTCCCGTGTCTACTTGTGTAGTTGGCTGTGGGATCGTATCACATCATACCTGATCATATATTGGCAGTTACTTGTGCGCCCATGGAGAGGTGTTGGATAATCGAGCCAATATCTGCAGCAGTAAAGCGATGCTTCTGCAGGAGCTCGATGCATCCTGTAGCCATGGAACTTGATCTGCTGAGCTTGTTAGACTTTGACGAAAAGAAACTCTCACTACAGGCAATACAGATCGATTAGACTTGAATACAGTCACTAGTAGACAAAGAAATAAGCACATAGACTGCGACTGAGCTTTAAGGGTATAAGATAGAGTTTGGCGACGCAACTCCGCATCGAGACTGTGTAGGAAGATTTTTTGACTTATTTTGTTTTTTCTTACTTCCAGCATGGGACCCGAGGCTACGTGCTAGGAAAGCGGGAGTTCTTGGCCGGCTTATGAAAACTGCTTCTAGACGTGTAATGCAGTTTGTAAGAGCTCATGACAATATTTGTCTTGTTGGCATGGCCTTATCACGTTGGAAAGCACTGGTGTGGGGGGTTCCGTGATTATGTAGGCCGCCGGTGAAGACTTCGAGGAGTTGGTAATACTAAAACTTTAGTGGGCGTACTCCGAATGGTAAATCAGCATTTATGGTAAAGTAGGTTTCGCCTTCTTAGAGTCGATAGAATGTGATTGTGATTGCGTCTGCGTCATGGAGGAGTGCTGAACTATTTATGATAAGAGAAACCGTAGTTTTCAGTAAGGAGAGAGTCCTATGGTTAGAGTTAGTAGAGTTCTCAAGGGTCAAATGGTATCAAGCTGAGACAAAGTTATAAGTTAGTGACAGGATGCTCTTGCTCGCAAACACATACATCGCTGGCTTAATCAGAGCTCGAGTCTACGGGCCAACAAGTAGGTATTTGACAAGAAGCAACACGCAGCGATAATTGGCGGCTAAACGACATTTAGTAGCGCTCACTACTTGACAGATGTCTCTGACAGCCCTGAAAAGGATAACACTTTTCGTAGGCCCCCACAACGATAACTACAACTACAGCAACGGAAGGATTTAACGGGGTCGCGCAAAACACCTCGATTTGGGAAACTAGATCCCTACCAGCGTGATATGGCACTGTACATGTATATATTGTTCCATACCGGTGTCAAATACTGTCACCGATACCAACACGTCAACACATCAGCAGTAACACCAATGGTTATTCTAATCTTCTCTGTGGATGTTAGATGACAACGAGGTAGCATTTTGTGATGACTTACCAAGGCCTATCAAGGCCATTAAGACTTGAACCAGTCGTTTTACCACAACTATCCAAACTGCATTTCTTGACATTGGCGTTCGAGCCTGACTGTACAGTGCAATGACAAGAAGAAAATGAAAAGTATATGCTGGTGATGTAGCTGACAATTGTACAAGTGTTGACGATCGCAAGTTTTGGCGATTGTACGCCAGCATCTTGTGCCTATACGTTTCGAGCATTCAGCCCAAGCAGCCAGTACCAACACCTTGCAAAAGCCAAGCAATATCCTATTTCGGTGCCGGAAGTTTCCATACTCCTGTTTTACTTGGGCCTACGTATCGTCCGATACGGTGGGTCAAGAAAATAAACATCTATCAGCGTAGGTAAAGTGGCTTACGCCAGAATCGTCATCTCTGTAGGGAGTTGATAATCTGCGACCAGATGCTTATTCGACATCCATCATCTTAAACTGTGCGGATGATCACGAACCAAGCTCGTTGCTGCTCGTCAGTGGTCCATTCCCGTCTCAGTACCGCCCTACATGCGCTCGCGCTCGCGCTCGCTGGCAGCCGCGCCACAATACAGCGGCATATTTTGATTTCTGACCAACTGCCAACCCCGCGCTCGGATGTTTGCGGCTGGTGAAGGTTCAGGATGACAGTATATTCGAAGCGCCTTAAGACGGGTTCGCGCAATTTTGAAGGTAAAGGGTTAGTTTCCCTGCAACAGGTGGTTTGCTCTTAACCGAACGTTTTAGAATTCCCAGATGTGGGGTCGAGGTCGTTTTGATGACCGTTTCCACTTCTTCCGAAGCTTAACGTAGTCATTACATCACACACACGTGGCATTCTCATAATCTGCTTGTGCTAACCGGTCTCAAAGGTGACGGGCTGGTGCTCTGTTCCATATAGGGGTTGACGAAGACAGTGAGGAGTTTGTATGCAACGCTTGTGACATTGTCAATACAATCCGTCGTACCACTATCGATCGTGAGAAGACCGAGTCCGCTAATTTGCTCTTTTTTGTAGAGTGCTGCACACACCAATGGCGCTAAAGACCTTATACCTGGCTGGTGACGGCACCATCTGCAGCAACCTGACCAAGCATCTCCAGGCCCCACCACCATTTGGTACTCCTTGGTGAAACGTCCTAGTCAGCCGTCTATACCTTGCACCTCACCATAGGGCATATATAAGTACTAATCACGCAGTCAAGGACTACTGAAATGACTGAGCGAACGGTTCCTTCAGAGACTACCGATCGATCAACTAAACCTCAATCAGAATCTTACAGGACCATGGCTGGCCGAACGAAGATCATTGACATCCGTGTCGGTTCTGCCGATTTTGACATTGTAGCGGACATCAAGAAAGGCCTCACGCCCCATGATGATGGAGAAAAGAGGCTGCCTACTTTGTTGTTGTATGATGAAGTAAGCATTTTCATCCCGTCGATATGTGCTTGACACTAATATTCTGGAGGCTGGGCTGCGTCTTTTTGAGAAAATCACGTACCTTGATGAGTATGTCTACTTCGTGAAAAGCAGCAGCACCAGGACTGATGAACAGTTTAGATACTACCTGACTAATGCCGAGATTGAAGTGCTGGAAGCTTATGCTGAGCAGATTGCACGCCGCATGCATCCAGGTTCGATCATTGTCGAGCTTGGTAGCGGGTGAGTTTTGCCCATAACATAGCAGACCGGCCCTGCACTTTCCACAGCCCGCTACTGACTTATTTACAGAAACCTTCGAAAAGTGAACATTCTTCTGCAAGCGATAGACCGCATGGGCAAAGATGTGGAATACTATGCGGTTGATGTGTCGCTGCCAGAGCTTGAAAGGACCTTCTCTGAGATTTCCACAGGCAAGTCCCTTCATTCGACTTGTGTTATTTGAGCTTTCTACTGTACAGGCGTATGACGTGCGTTGTTGATCTGTGGTGGGTAAGGTTTGGTGCATCTAACTCGGACGGCTTCAGTTACGGCACGACTGCACTACTCCAACTACTACCCCCAGCTTTGTCACTACACCAGCCGAGAGATACTTTACATTAGTCTCTATTTTACATGCATTTACTGACAAAATCAGTAGAAGATTATAAGCATGTGAAGTGCTTTGGCCTGCATGGAACATATGACCATGCGTTGGAGTGGCTGAAATCATCCGCCGTCAAGGACAAGCCAAAAACGATTCTTTGGCTTGGTTCGAGTTTGGGCAATTTCAAACGACACGAAGCGGCGCAGTTCCTTGCCGGATTTGCCAAGGCCATCAGAACTGGCGATATCATGCTTATTGGCATCGACTCGTGTAAAGACCCCAGTCGAGTTTATCATGCCTACAACGACAGCCAAAATGTGACGCATGATTTCATCCTTAATGGGCTCGCGCACGCAAATAAGCTCATGGGGGGTGAAGTATTCAAGCTTGACGAGTGGAAGGTCATTGGAGAATTTGATGCAGAGGCCGGTCGACACCATGCATTTGTGGTACCGTTGAAAGATGTTGTGGTCGATAATGTAAAAATTAACCAAGGGGAGCGAATTCGAATTGAGGAGAGCTATAAGTACAGTCAAGAAGAGATCACGAGACTTTGGGGAGATGCCAGCCTTGCGGAGAATACAGTTTGGTCTAACAGCAGGGGCGACTACGGTGAGTATTCCACTTCTACTCTGTCCCCTGACAAATTACTGATTTTTACTCAGGCCTGCACCTTGTGTCAAAACCCGCTGTCTTCTTCCCTACAGAGCCGAGCGTTTACGCTGCACATCCTGTACCGTCTCTTACGGAATGGCACGAGCTATGGAAGGCATGGGATGCTGTCACTCGCCAGATGATCCCGGAAGATGAACTACTTTCCAAACCGATCAACCTACGTAACGCTTGTATCTTTTACTTGGGTCACATTCCTACCTTCCTCGATATCCACATCGCTCGAGCAACCAACGGCAAATGTTCAGGCCCTGGATACTTTCAGCAGATATTTGAGCGTGGAATCGATCCAGACGTTGAGGATCCCGAGAAGTGCCACGCACATTCAAAAATTCCAGACTCTTGGCCGCCTCTTGAAGAGATCTCGGCCCATCAAAAAACCGTACGGGAGAAAGCGGAGGCTTTGTACGCATCTGACGCAGTGGAGAGAAACCCTCGCATTGCACGTGCAATGTGGCTCGGCTTCGAGCACGAAGCTATGCATCTAGAAACCCTGCTATATATGCTTGTTCAAAGTGACAAGGTCTTGCCTCCTCCTGGCACTGCAGTACCGGATTTTGCAGCTCTCGCTAAGCGATCAGCAGCGATTGCAGTTGAGAACGAATGGTTCACCATCCCTGAGGCCGATATCATTATTGGTCATGATGATCCAGAAAGTGATAAAACCAACAAGCGATACTTTGGTTGGGACAATGAGCGACCTTCCCGCTCGGCTCATGTTAAGTCATTTCGTGCAAGAGCACGCCCAATCACAAACGGTGAATACGCAGCTTATCTCGAAAAAACTGGCAAAATGACGATTCCTGCTTCATGGTGTGAGCAACAGCATGTAGATAGTATGACACACGCTGTGGGTAAGAGAGACAGTGTCGTGAACGGCTTTCAAAATGGTACAAATGGTGCGTCAGCAAACGTTACCGATGGGAAGTATGTGAAGACTGTTTACGGCACTGTGCCGCTAAAGTATGCACTCGATTGGCCAGTCGTTGCCTCTTACGATGAAGTCGCAGGATGTGCGCAATGGATGGGTGGGCGTGTTCCCACCATGGAGGAAGCACGAAGCATCTACGACTATGTCGACAGCTTGAAGAACAAAGAACTTCAAGCTCTTGATAACACAATACCAGCGGTGAACGGGTATGTGTGCCATTCTGGAACAACAGTTCAAGTCACTAATATTTTATAGGCACCTCATTAATAATGGCGTCGATGAGACTCCACCATCTAAGCCTTACTCAAATGGCGACTCTGGTGCAGCGACTGGTATTCCTCCCAACCCGTATGATCTTTTCATCGATCTTGAAGGGACAAATGTAGGGTTCAAACACTGGCACCCTGTGTCTGTAGCCGATAAGGGTGGCAGGCTCTGCGGTCAATCCGACATGGGTGGTGTTTGGGAGTGGACCAGTACTGTGCTGGAGAAGTATGACGGCTTTGAGCCGATGGAATTGTATCCTGCCTATACAGCAGACTTCTTCGATGGGAAGCACAATATCACGCTTGGTGGATCCTGGGCGACAATACCACGTATTGCGGGCCGCAAGACCTTGTAAGTGCTTCTGGGCAACAATAATTGAGACAATATTGACAAAACGACAGCGTAAACTGGTACCAGCGTAACTATCCCTACGTCTGGGCCGGCGCCCGTGTGGTGACCGATCTATAGAGATCTAACTCTATCAACTAAGTATCAGCCATTGTTGCTTAGTCATAGCATTCGTTAACTGTTTCCCGTTTCGTGCTACCGAAACACCATGTGCATGCGACCGCGATGCTTCGCGCTCTTCGCGAAATGCGACGTGCCATAACAAAGGTAAAGAGGACAAACTATCGCAACGGCTTAAGGCTTTATTCTTTATATTTCTTAAATTCCTGTCCTTACTACATTTCATACTCTACCTTAGGAGTATAAAGTCACTGCTTCCACAAATACGGGTACCTGAAACACGATACCTGGGAAGGCACCAATGAGCCCTGCTCATTTGTCTCCACTACATTTAGTTTTTTTTCCAATCAATATGAACAATACATCGTACTTGACTGCTGCTGAATGCATCAATGTAACTATCCGAATTCATCCCTTTGTTTACAATTTACGAAGGCTTTTCGTTCCTCGCTTCGCCCAAACACAGTTTGCTACGAACGACTGAACCCTGTCGGTACATGACATCAATCATGGGCAGCCGCAGCTCACCACGATCAACAGTCTCTTCTTTGGCCGAGGGAATGGTCAACGTCTGCAGCGCCATTTCGGGGCTCGTGAACGATCTACTTCGGTCTACAGGAGCTGTGTAGCAAGAAATCAGATGTCGACGATGCGGACTGAGATTCGCGTGATCCAGTGCAAGGACTATTGTGTCGTCAGGTACACCTCGTGGAGTACTCCAAGTGGTTCCAAAAATACCGAATCTGTTCCAGATACCAATGTGATATTCTTCAACTTGACCTTGGAATGGCCATAATTCTCAAACATGCGTCCAGTGGCAGAAGCCTTCAGAGAGTCATTGGTGAATTTTCAGGGTAAGTTCGAAAGAACAAGTACTTTCCCATCCACTTTACTGCCATCTTCAGCTTGCTCTTCTTGTTCCTCTTGCTTCTGCGCTCCTTACATTCCCACGTATTCGATCGTTCAAAATTCATATCGATGCTATCTCTTGATCTTTCACCGAGACTGCCTTCGTCTTCTACAGTATCATCTTCATTATCTTCGTCTTCACTGACATCTCGTAAATGAGAGAGGAAGTGATGGGTGGCTGCTCTTCTCACCACCTCCTCGCTGAAAGTGGGAATGAGAGTAGAGGCATTCGATATCCTATCGGAGCGCTGGACCCTTCGAGGTTGGTAGACAGTTGATTGAGAATGGACCCCACAGCCATGTAAAGATAGATGTTTTGCAGTGTGCATGGAGTACGGACAACAGTCTCCTGCTGCTACCATCGTGAATGATGTACAATTACGGAGGGATAGATCATTCAGTTGGCGAATAAAATATGATCGGCGCACAGGTTTTTCGATGCACAAGTTCTTTTGTCGTCAAGAGATTCTTGATGCATGGGTTGTATTGGTATGGTAGGTTACGAGTGTGAGTTCTGAGTATGTTTGAACTTAGGTTGTGGTGCAGTGTAGATATTGATTAGAGGCGTGCTAAGGAAAACCTAGTGATATTATGCACTTAGAATTAAATATTGTTGAACGGTATATATATTTGAGAGTTCCGTATATCATCCGAAGTTGTGAGTTGGCGAGGGTTTCTGTGCCATGGTTGACCATGCGACATTTTGTACACGTTGTTCTTGACTGGCTGATAACCTCCACACAAAGTGTGGAGCCTCAGAAATCGGGTCAAACAACCTTGCAATTGGGCAACCCACATTGTTTCGTATCGTTGATATCCAGGGTCTATCATGTGGTAATCTAATATTTACAAATGCTTACTTGTGTAAAGATAAGACGGTCACCCTAAGCAACGCCTGGAGTCAAGAGTACTACTGTGCATTTCGCAGCCGTTGCTTCCAGAATCGTACCATAGGCTTCCAGAGGTTGTCATTACCATTCAAATAGGAGTAGCCCACACCTATGAGCGCACCAGATAAATGTGCCTAAAAGATTAGCTACGTGAACAACTGGAATTAAAAGGATAACTTACTGCGTGACCGAAGTTAACGAATGAGTAGCCTCGAATGACCCCAATCAGATCGAACAACATGACTGCAGGAAAGAAGTACTGCGCCTCAAAATGAATCGGCAGGAACAGTATTCCAAGCTGCGCAGTAGGATACTCCATACAGAAAGCGCCAAGAATGCCAAACAAAGCACCACTGGCTCCTCCACCTCGGATGAAGATTTCGGGGATGATGCGCCTGTTCTTCGCAAACATGGTTGTCAAATGCTGTGCGTATCCTGAGAGTAAACCTGTAGCTAGGAAGAATGCTCCAATGTGCGGCGCATTTCCCTCGAACAATCGCGAGTATCCTACAGGAAGCATAAAGTTATAGGTTGCCCACATATTTACTGCCAGATGCATAGGCCCGGAATGCACAAACATGGATGTGAAGTTTGTGTAATTGACATTGCGTGCGGGTATATGCCACAGTAAATCCCAGTATCGAGGCACAAGGAGGCTAGTAAGGTGAACGGCACTGTTCGCCCCAATTATACCCCAAGTGACTTTCGAAATAGGATTCAGCTCAGCCCACCAACGAGTTGCAAGCTCAGTAGCGCTGGGTGGTCCTGCACGTGACTGAGGCAATGCCCATTGCGGTGCCTGGAGCCAGTTTGTGCGTGCCTTCTCTTGTTTTATTTCCTTCTTCGCCTGGTAGTATGCCAACCCAGAGAAGATTCCAGCGGTGACAGTGAGCGACCAGATTGCTGGACGCAGATAGCGCACCTTGACTTTGGGCCAGGGTTCGTTGGGCAGATCATACTCTTCGTAGTCCGGTTCTGGATATTGACTTTCTCCAGCAGAATACTTTTGCGCAGTTGGTGGTAAGATCTCCACTTGTTCTTCTCTAATCTGCTGAATTGGCGATTTGCGCTCTGATGTTGCTGGCTTTCCAAAACTGCGTGGCGGTTTCTGTGAATTATGCTGACTGCGCCATTGAAACTGGCTGCTGTACGAATTTGCACTTAAACGCAGAAGCGAAGAGCATGGTTGTCGAGTAACTATGCGCAGCCGTCGCAGGGACGGTCCGTACAGTTTTAATAATGACATCGACGAGACGCGTGGATTGTGAGTGATTGTGTGGTGCCTTGACAGAAGACCTGTCGCATTCGAGGCTTAGAGCGCTAGGGTCGGCCCGATTTACCGTCTGTTCATTAAATAGGTATTTGATCCGGTGCGCTTTTTGTTATTATATTTTACGCACCCCTAAACATAATACATGTATTTTCCTTAGAAATCTTTGCAAAATGAAAATCCACTGATACCAGGTGTATGGCGGTCGACACTGACCCCTGTTACCCTCGAGATCGTCAATAGGCACCTGGAGTGTAGCAGCATCCTGGGATCAGCACGTCACAGTGCACCAGGTTATCCCTAAGAGTTCACTATCGACAATGACTCGTTACTAGACTTCACGTAAAAGTCAGACATTTAATAACATGCTAGAATTGATAGATTCGCAAAGCACATTTCTTGGAACGTGTCCTATGTACTACCTACGGTGTTCGAAGGCCCATATCCGTTCAATTTCTCGTCTAGGGCTATTTACTTGACTCGCAAGTAATCGTGGAACCCATATACAGGCAGACAAGCTCGGAATTTCCATGAAATGATGTGGCGGTCAAAACGACAGTTGCCAATAGGAGTTTTTGCAGTGTATGGGTAACCAGCTCCTCGAGTCCTTTGACGAGCACCGTACAATGTCCATGGAACACCACTATTAGGACGCCCCCCCCCCCCCCACCCGGCAAGGTCGAACGCATTTTTGGAAAGACATTGGCAAGTCAGAAAGCTGGCCTCCTCGTTACTGTAGTTGGGTAGTAGAAATCATAGGACAAGCGAAGAACTCATGTTGTTGCAATTCCTTTCCCACTGGTCAAATCACGTCTGCCCAATAGGCTCTTTCAGAAAGGCTGCCCTCATTGGCACCCAGTAGTTCCATCTGTCGCACCAGGAACATTACACATGCCGATTCCCAAACATCAACTCACGTCAGTTCTACCAGTTCTGCGTCGCAGGACAAAAGGATGGCTGTACATAGCTACTGCAGGAATTGCCGTGTGGCGAGCAACTCTGTGGAGCTACTGCGAAGGAAGATACTTTCCACATAGCACTGGGGTGGTGACATCAGTCTTGTTGATACCAGAAAGAGAACCGGGAGGTACAGCTCTAGGAAGTCCCATGTTCAGAATGGGCCGGGCTTACGATTTGTCAAGATTGGGAGGCGAACTTGCATTGCCTTGTTTCCTGTAAAGTCCACAACTCGACCGAAGTCGTATGTTACTAGCATTTTAGTCCTCTCATTCTACCACACACAACAAGTCGAGAGCCTGCTTCGTACTTTACCTCCACCATCAAGTATATTACGCCAGTCACATAAGCTTTAATCAAAACAGTGAAGTTGCGGCAAAATGTTCGTCTGTGCAATTCCCCAACTCATCATTTCTGGTCATCTTCCGATCGGACTCGCGAACATCTGCTTCATGCCTGTCACAAATCCACTCATCGCCCTCTCGCCGAACTCGAAAAGTCGTTGTATCCCGTTCCGCCCAATAACACTATCATCATCCATACCCTACACAGTTCATCCATTCAGACCCAGTTCTCAAAGTAGGCCTTTTCTTCAGCTCACCCACCATCGTCAAGAACCACCTGGCGTCGCACAACCGAGAATGTCCACTTACACACCCATTTAGCCAGCATGTGTGTCTCCAATTATGACCAGCCAGCCTCCGGAGCTAAATGACACGAATCTCTCGCTCGTATCTACAATCGACATTTCCCAAAGTAGACAGAGTTAGCGGCGCTATTGATAGAGAGGCGAAGATGGATGTAGCTCCTTAATGCGATACAATCAGCACTGCATCCATAGTTACGAATATTGAGACTGGAGTAATTGGGCGATCGCAAAGACCGCCGTGCTGGAAACACCTGGGAGCAAAAGAAGGAGTACGGCAGAGAGCTCAGCATTGTATCTGAGACAAATTTGGCATGATGAAAAATCATGTCCTAAGGATATTGCACCAAATTGGGTGCGAAGCTGGATACGATGTTGCGCATATCCATGCAACTTGCTTCCACAAAAATTTAGTTACTCCGGAGAAAATCATACCTCGCCAACCACTGTGGACGTTATTGGTGGTCAAGTATTGCAATTGTAAACTCGTTGGCCTTTTAGCCGCTCGATTCTTGACTCTATGGAGCCCATGCGACAAAAGAAATTCCACCACTGTCATGATCCGGATATATACAGTCCTGTGTGCAGCTGTCGTTCGCTCTTCCTATCGCTTGTCGTACATCGGCCAGTAGGATTTAGTCCTTCTTGACATCCGGGTCGGCCAGGATGCCCTCTGCTTCGAGCCGCCTGCGTGCCTCCTCGAGGGCCCATGTTTGGATGCTGGCGGTCGTTAGTTGTTACTCTCAAAAATGTTTAGTCTGCTCTCTCGTGCAATCCCGATTGTTGATCAATGCCCTCTATCTCGACTCCAGTCCCCTCTCTTCTCTCTTGCTCTTCGTTTCGACTTTTTTTCTAGTTCCACATCCTGCATGTCAAGATGAACATACCTAGTATCAGGCTTAAAAGCATACACAACAACGAACAGTACCATCATTGGAATAAATGCATAAAACGTAGCATTCTCCCACCCTTCCTTCTTGTACTCCTCGCCGGGCTTGACGCCAAACAACCAGCCCTGCGGTGGATCATAGTGAGAATCATGTCCTCCGCCGCGCTTGATCATTGACTGCGAAAATGCTGCGCGCTGGGCAATGGGAGCGCGGAGACAAGATGTGAGTGTAGGGCGGATGAGGGTTGAGGGGCGCGCGAGCGCGCGAGAAAGATGGAGTGCGGACATGGTATTCGGGTGTTTGTGTAGAGAGGAGAATGTGCGAGGGCGATTGGCGTGTCCGCAAGGACGTAAGGGATTTGTGGGGAAGCTGTAGCTTGTAGGTGTTGCAGCTGCGATGAGTTGAGGTTCGTGGTCTTGGCGTGGCGCAACTCAATGGAGTTAGCGCAATACACGAACAGATGGCGTCACAGAGAACTCCCTCTATCTGACTAACGGTCTTCCAATTATACATAGCGAAGACTTGAGTTTGCCAATGGGTTGTTGATGCTACGAAAAAGGTAGTATGGCGCATGGTATCAAATTCCACAGCATATCTTGCTGTCCCATCTATGTAGAATAATGGACCAACCAGAACGCCAATGCTATGCGGAGGAAAATAATAAAGACTTGCAGGTCAACGCTCAATCCTGAGCGTAGGCAGGTATTCGTTCCTTCTCAGCATCTGTTGTTTCCTCATCTCGTTGCTGGAAGGACATTTTCGCGATACCTTGGGAAGCCTGTTCAACCTTCTCCTCAACCACATCGTCTTCAGACTGCTTCTGTTGCACAGCTGTAGCCTCGCTCGCCTGTTGCCCCTTCTGCTTCTTCTCCGTCTCTTCGAGCTCTGCAAGCTTCGCTGCTGTCTTCGCTGCCTCTTGCTGCTCTTTCCTTTCTTTATCCGCCCTCTCCAGGGCCTCGAACTCATCCTCGATATCCACCTCATCAACAGTTTGATTCGTCTCGTTGATGATTTGCGTGATCTCTTCTGTGGTAGCCATCTGCTCATTCACAGCATCCACGACGCCCTGCACGCCCTCAGCCCCTCCAACCTTCTCATTGAGGCCTTTCAGTGCTGCAGCGCCTGCACGCATAGCTTCCACGATTTCAACTTGGTCAGCTGCTTGCTGAAGTTGTGTGTATACACCTTCAAGTTGTAGCGCAACGTCCGAACGCTGTGCAAGCGCTGTTTCGGCGAGCTTCTTGGAACGCAAAGCGGCTTTGGCGCGGACCATTTGCTTTGCAGCAACAGCTTCGCGGGCTGCGGCATCGGCAGAGGCGATTTTTTCCATAAGCGGTGGTATTTGACTGTTGATGTTTGCGAGCGTGTCGCGCAGACCTGCGATGGCAGCATCTTCTTCGGTGATGGGGAGTGGGTGTGCTTCATGCTCCGGTTTGAACTTGATGGTCTGCGCATCGTAGGATATTGCTTGCTTGTCCCGAGATAGGAAGACCAAGAGAATGTTGAGGTCGTTGTTCGTAAGAGGTGCGGCAGGATTGAGCGTGTAGGAGAAACGCTTGAGAAAGTCTCGCCGTGAAAGGACCAGGTTAGCAGTCGATGTGTGCTCCTTCATTTTCTTCAGAATCTCATCACCAGCTGCCTCAACGTTCTTCAGTACTACGTAGTTCTTGACCGCGAGCTTATCTGGTGGAGCAGCCTGGCCCAGTACGCCAGCCATTCGCAGACTCCACTGTAACGCTGACCAGGGTGTCGGTATCCACGATGTCTTATATATACTGCTCTTCGAGTTCAGGAAGTCTTTCAGAAGTATCATCTCTTTCTTCTGAACCGCCTCGTGGAACACGGCGGGCAGACATGTTGGCTTTCCGTACTGTGGGTGTTGCAGCGCTCGTGTAAGATCATCTGCTGTTCTAATGTTCAGAAGATCATGCGTTGTGCCTTGTGTAGGTATGACGCCCGCTCGTGCCGCGTCAGTAAGCGCTTTCGTCCAAGCTGCGATGTTGGCATGATAGCCATCTGGGTTGATTTCGAGTTGTTGCCGAAAGTCCGCATATAGCGAAGCAAGGCGCTGCTGGCTTGCAGATGTTAGTTTCGAACAGAGACGACAATACTGGTGCGCACTTCTTAAAAGCTTCCTCGTGCTCTAAAACGAACTCTAAAAGTTCACTCATCTCGTTGCGTGGCTGCAGTATCCACTGTTGTCTATCGCTGTTCTTAGGTCGGAAAAGGCGCTTGCGCTTGACCGATGTCATCCGCGCTGGAACATCACCAAAAATCGACGAATCAGATACGTCATTGCCCGAGAGCTTGCGCTTCAGCATCAAAAAGAACAGGAATCACCAAAATCATTCAAAGAAGGGGTAACATGTCAGTTGACAGGCTCGTTGTGCCTCTATAAACTTTATGCAGATCGAGCGCGTACCCTTTCACTCACGCGACGCGAAGTGAGGCGCTACCCCGCCAGTTGGTGCATATGTGGGGCTCATTGTCTGGGTCACCAGCTGGATCTCCAACCACCACTGCGTCCATTGCGCGCTGTGCAGTGCCTTTAGTGCTTCTGCTGAGTTTGTCGAGTATATGGAGCCCTTCCTGCTGTTGCACATATGCAACTCGTACTGCTCATCGAGCTTCCGTAAATAATGACGTGCCGCGAAGTATTTCCACATCAGCTCACTTCCTTATGATGTTGATTCCATCATCCTTTCCTTTCTTCTCCATAAATTGCCTCATTTCCTCCAAATCGTCCATTTCATCGTCCGTTTCATCTGCTTTTGAAGGTACGGGTTCCCGTGACACAACAGGCGCAGGTGGTGTCTCTGCTTCTGGTGGATCTCGCATCTCCTTGGTCTCGTTCTCCCAAGCCTTCCTCTCCTCCTCATCTAGCTCGTCCCTTCTGTCCAGCCACCTCTCCTGCACATCGCGCGCATCCATAGTCACTGCATCCTGCTGCATAGCCATACTCCACACCGTCTCGTTTGCGCCTTCTACGCCACCAAGCGCATAGCCACCCGCACGGTCTATAGCCCGCAGCAGTGTCATCATGCTCTTCTTGTCCTCAACAGCTAGTGTTTCGAAGCCTACAAGTGCAAAGTCCTCGACGAGCTCTACAATTGCTTTGTTCAGTGCCGAGAACTTGGACGTTGGCTCATCATCATCCATGTCCACGTCGTCGTTGGCGCCCAACGATGTCGGTCCCGGTATACCTGATGTCTGTTCGCGATTCAGGTGGGGCAGGAGGTAGTGTAGGTCTTGCACTTCGGTGTAGAAGTCAAGATTGAAAGGTAGGTTTGGATAGTTCTGCAAGTTGTCGATTTTTGTGAGGACATTCAAGTGGGGAAGGTCCATCTGCAGCATGCTGCGCAAGGCAAGTAGTAGTGAAGAGACATACAACGAGGGGCGCGAGAGGATTATCGAGTCGGTCAAGTGTACGACAACAAGCTGAATTCCATTAGCCCGGTGCTGAATGCGTTGGATGGTGGGCGAATACTCGATACCCAAGTTTTTGGAGGCGGAAAAAGATATTGCGCAGTGACGAGTGAGATGTGAAGAGTTCGACCTGCCCAGGGCAGTCAAACAAAATGTAATCATCTGCGACTACTCAGCATCGCGTCTGCTTCTACAATACGGTGGTGTGCGGACCTCCAAGCTCTTTTAATCTTTCCTCTAGCCAGTCGAAATTGTTTTCCAGCTCCTCAAGAGCATAAAGAATCCCACCGTTTGGCCCAAGCGATTCCTGCTCCATGATTTCGTCAATTGTAACAAGGTCTCGTACGTCTACGGCGGGCTCATAAGAGCAGTGATCGTTGGCAGGATCAAGATTGACGACTGAGCATTTGCGCTCGATAGCACCCATGAATTGCTGCATGCCATCACAGTATGTCGACTTGCCAGACCCAGGCGGTCCTATTACTAGCTGAGCGAACGGCATTTTGATGTTGTGTCACGAAAGAAAGACAGCTCTGGAGATCTGGAAGCTTCAAAAGTCTGGTGGGGCTAGCTGCCTTGTGGGGACTTAGTCAGCCATGTTTTGCGGGTGAGCTACACCTCAAGCTTTCTAGACAAGATATCTACAACTACCGCCAACATGTCCAGCCAGTTCGAGCTCGCTCAAAATCCTACCGAACCCATATCTTCCGTCACATTCTCACCGCGCACACCGACGCGATTGCTGGTCTCATCGTGGGACAGACATGTTTACCTCTATGACATACATGGCGAGCCTGGCGGCAAGCTGCTGCAGAAGTTTGAGCATCGCGCACCAGTACTAGATGTGTGCTTCGGTCGCGACGACAATGAGGCGTTTAGTGCAGGTCTGGACTGGGAAGTTCGAAGGTGCGATCAGCCTCAATGCTACGTACCAAGTGCCAATGCTGACCTACCACAGAATCGACCTCACCACTGGCGCGCAAACGGTTTTATCAACTCACTCTCAGGGCGTGCGCAATGTGCTCTATTCGGCGCCACATAATCTTCTCATCTCCGCATCATGGGATTCAACACTGCACCTGCACGATCTTTCAACCCCTGGCGATTTCTCCTCCATCAGTCTGCCCTCTAAACCCTTTTCCCTAACCGCTTCACCCACGAAGCTCGTCGTCGCAATGGCGAGCCGTGCAGTTAACATCTACGAGCTCAATGCGCTGTCGAGCGCGGCAAAGCAGGGCGGTGGAGAAGCAGTGAACGTCGAGCCTTGGCAAAGGAGAGAAAGTTCAATGAAGTACATGACACGGGCTGTGGCATGCATGCCGAACGATGCTGGGTACTCGAGCTCGAGCATTGAAGGACGCGTGGCAGTTGAATGGTTTGACCCGAGCGAGGAGTCGCAAGCGCGAAAATATGCGTTCAAGTGCCATCGTCAGAATGTGGATGGGCAGGATGTTGTTTACCCGGTCAATGCATTGGCATATCATCCTGTTCACGGCACTTTTGCGACGGGCGGTGGAGATGGCGTGGTAGCGCTGTGGGATGCCGTTGCAAAAAGAAGGATAAGACAGTACCAGAAATTCCCTGCAAGCGTGCAGACAATCGAATTCTCAGCGGATGGAAGATTTATGGCTGTCGGCGTGAGCCCAGGATTTGAGGATGGCATAGACGATGTCCCGGATGGTGTCATTAAGGTGTTCATCAGAGAGCTAGGTGACACAGAGGCACAAGGCAAGAAGAAGTAAGGCAGCGGAAGAGGCGGTATGGAGTCTGGCGTTTGCGTGGCGCAGATCAGGTCTGAGGTGCTGCATACCCAAACAAGCACCAAGATAAGCCAAATAAAGATTTTACGAGATTTCACAAAATCCCGTACATTGGTGCTATGCTTTAGAAGCTATTCAGGCCTTGGAAGAGAGTAAATACGACATTCGTCATACCTGATGTAAACATGGGCTGACTGTTTGGCAGACGAATGGAGATTGGTAAAAAAGTTCTTGATCTCTTTCCAGGAAAGCACTACGGGCCTGTACTTCTCATAGCCGTCTCAGTCGAACGTGGGTAGCGGGAGTGAGGGCAGCTTACACGCTTGTTGGAACCACTGAGCAGAACGTGTGTACATTGAAGACCTCTTTTCTAGATACAGAAAGCGCGCAACTGGGCGATAGCGTCAAGCACTAGCAAACATGGTTCTTCTCACTGTCATCAACTGTATGTCTCTATGTGAGGGACAAATCCTGGAGTTTGAGTGCTCCTTTTAGATCTTCAAGATTGAGAAACCTCTCGGTGATGCCATAGGGCCTTCTTATCGGATCTAACCTGGGACGTGTTGTGCAAGTCATCCCTTGCATAAAGTTGGCTGGAGCTTCTTGGGTGTTGAGAAATTGTGTGCCGGCAATGTCTGTTCGTTGGAGCGACTATCAAGTCGAAGACATGGTGCCACGGTTCGTGAAACCGACATCCTGATACATCGAACCGCTCAAGTTTAGGGGCTGTAAATGCGATAACTACAAGACTGCCGTGGGGAACGGACTTCTTGGGTTTGTAAAGCTTAAAGGCTTGATACAGCGGAACATTGCCCCTGGAGTAGTGTCCCACTCTTTCTTTTTGGGATACATCTGAGGCGTTAGATCTCTTATTAGCGTCTTGCGGTGTCTTTCTCATGACGAGTAGCGCTGGCTTCTTGTCTGATCAAGAGCTCCGTTGGCTTAGCTTTAAGACTCTTTCGGCCCCGACGACCAAACAAAATATGGCCTGCAGCCAAACAAATTTCAGGGCACTGGATGTTTCTCATCGTGATAGGCATAGTGTTGTAGAGGTGGGGGTTGGATGTGCATCAGAATTTGTGCAGAGCGAGGGAAAGAGCATCGAAGTCTTGAAGTGCGCTAATATCGTAATCTGTTTCGTGACCATGGGCAAGATGTGGTGGGTGCTGTGCTACTCTCAATCATGTTGTGAAACTGAGAGATTAGTTGACAAAGACAGACAGCGCGTGAGGGATTAGGAGGAGAAGTGGACACTTTATGTCAAGGGCACACGTTTTCTACTTTGTCCTTTTTTTTAAGATTCAGCTAGGCAGCTGCCCTTTTCGTGCGCACAAGATCAATATGCATAAAGCGATCTACCGACATTTTTGCTTGGTGGTGTTTCATTCTCCGTAGATAATAGTGTCGATATCTAGAGGCTGCCAAAGAAGTACGTAAACTTCCATGGTGTAAATGCCATGGTGAGCATCATAACTTCTAAGATGAGGGCATCGAATGCCCAATCCAATCTAGTTAATTCCATTCGCTAAAGCAAGTACCCATTCTTGAACGCTCGCCATGGTGGCCAGAATCGTAAATCGTAAATCATGAAATCATCATTCATCCTTCTTACTCTTCTTACTCTTTACTCACTTGCACAAACTTCTCATCAGTTTCCTTGCTCTCACAGCCTGTACGAATGCCCCATAGCTCCACGTAAGATCCCTCGCACCAGTCATAAATCCTGTCTCCCTATCGAACTGCTCACTCATACTTCCTTCCGCATTGACATGTCGTCGAACGACGCCCAAGAACTGATCTCCCACTGCACCCAAGCGCTCAATAACGGAGTGATATAGCGCGTCGCTGGGCCCGTAGGTTCCTTCTTCAATGTCTAGACTGGAGGAAGCAAGAAGCGAGCTAAAGAAGGGGAGAGACGTGGGCGAGATAGTCAAGTTCGAAGTAGAGGATATATGGGATGCCGTGCGGTAGAGGACTTCGGCAGCACTGGAGGTGCAGAGAAACCAGGGATTACCCTGGTGCACAGTGGAGTAGCCATTGTAGGTGTCCTCGGGGTAGCGACCAAGACCTGTGCCTTCAAAAGGCTGTTCTTCATCTACATCAACGTCATCGTTGGAAGAGTACCAGGGGCTGCTGTTGATAGGAAATCGATCTCGCTGGTCACGAGTTAAAGCAAGGAG
This sequence comes from Leptosphaerulina australis, assembly GCA_026120165.1. NCBI lineage: Eukaryota > Fungi > Ascomycota > Dothideomycetes > Pleosporales > Didymellaceae > Leptosphaerulina > Leptosphaerulina australis. The sequence goes on from JALRMI010000058.1 coordinate 34,144, forward strand.
GGAGACGAGCATCTCATCTGACCATGGCGGATACACTGCATCATCATCTGAGTCATTGGCAGGCAGAGCGTGCAGTGACCCGAGCAACAGACCGCAATCCAGGCCAGACCTCTTGCTCCACAATGTCTCAACGAGGTGGCCCTTCTGTTTATTCCAAAATCTCAACAGCAGGTTCTCAATATATCCAGCCTGCAGCGTATACCAGTCCGCGGCGCCAAGATCACCGAAAGCACGAGCGATATGGCTGCCCTCACGCAGGCTTCGGGCACTGACCATAAGTGTAAAGAAGTGCAGACCCTCCACTTCTTCCCACAGATCAAATCCAGACTGATTCCAGTAGTGACTGACATATTCAAGATCTGCTTTGATGACGCTGGTAGGTGGCATGCTGGCCTCGTATAAGGGTGCGAAGAAGTCGTCGGCTTTGGAGGAGGTCCAAAGTGCAGGATGTGAGGCATTGTATTCTCGCAGGTAGTGTATAAGCGTGAGTGCACGCAGAGCTGGGCCGTCACGCTGGGGCCGACCCCATGAGCCTGTGAATGGTGTACCATCGATTTCGAACTTGGGTTCGCCAAGCCCTGAGAGGTCACTGAAGGTGCCAGATGGGTTGGGCGCATATTGAATCTTTTGCTGTAGGGATTTGTAGGCGTCCAGTATTTTAGAAAGTGTCTCTGCCATAGGGGAAGAAATATTGTCGGCATAAACGTCTACCAGGGTTTTCATAGTGATGGCAGCATCTCGAATCCCTAGGACGTATTAAATTCCGCACATCATCTTGACTTCTTCTTCGACTTACATTGGTACCAGTAGTCTGGGCCATCCTGGCTTGGACTTGCAACTACTGTACCGGGCGCTACACCTTGTTCCTCAACGTTACGTCCACCTGGTGAGACATTTGCGAGCAACTTGTCCAGCGCTATCTGCTGTTCCTGCTGTATCCACACATCGAGCGTATCTTGCAGCGGCTGTTGCTGCTTCTGTGCACCAGCGACTTTGACGAACCCAACGTGAGAGAGATATGGTATCGAGAAGGCGGATGTGTATGTCGCGAACAGCGTCAGGAGGTTGATAGGGAGCATAGCTTCTCGAGTGAAGTATTAATGCGACGAGAGTATGTGCTAGGTGTGATAATATATCAGTAAGTCATCATCAAGACGATACCTGAGGAAAGAAATCAGAAGGCGCGTGAACAGTAAATGAACCGCTCATATTCAAACAAGCAACTACGCCGACCCCCAACCTCACCCACACATCATGCCCATACTAGTCATCGATCGTGGCATGTGCCCCACCGACCATGCCCATTGTTTATTGCCTAACGGCGCGACAGCGAGTCGGACATCGTGGATACGGTCAAAGGTCATCGAAGTTTAGTCTGACATGGGCGGGTGATGTGCCAGGCGAGAAGTCCAAGCGTGTCACGCGACGTCGTGGACCAGTCAGAAGTGTTGGAAGTCCGCCATGACGAACGGCGAATCCGGGGAAGCAAGGAACTTATGATCGCCCACGTGCATCCGAAACTGGCCTCTTGAGCCTCGGATGTCGTGGAAGAAGGCATTTCGCAGACCTCTTGAAGAGATGCAAGAAGGAAATGGTGGCCGTATGCTGGCCTGCATTGAAATTGTAGAAGACTCGTCTGCTAGCTGCTAACATGCTCAAGAATACCTGCCACTTGCGGTTCTCAGTCATGTTGTAGGCTTCGCACGTGCACCTGAGTGTCTCCCGTACATGTCATCCCTTCCAGCCTGAGCATGGAACGTGTGTGCAAATGCGAGCGATGCTGGCAACAAAGCCTCAAATACTAGAACCAGTGATTCAGAGGAGATCATGTTTGTTTCTTAACTGTTAAGCATTCGACTGTGGAACCTTCGCGTGGCAAGGTATGAAATGATCCATCATTATGCTCGTGCTATACACAACAACCGTAACACATATTACACATAAGAACAAAGCCAAAGCTAACGCCACGTCTCATACGCAAAGCCCTAAGGGGTATCTCGCGAATGAAAAGCCACAACCGTCAACCCCATATAAACTACAAAACAATGCATGCGATGCGATGCGATGCAAAGGAAACACATCCGACCCCCAAACTATGCAGATGCCGCGAAAACGCAATAGCAATATACAAACACAGACCGCCCCGCACATAGTCACATTGCGCCTACACACTGGATCCAAATTTGTCCTCCCCGCTCTCTATCTTGTTGCTTCTCTTCTTTGCTTTTCCCTTCCTTTTGGTAAGTTCGTTACGTTCGTTTGGTGGCGTGTGTGTTCGTTGGCTGCCGGCTGCACTTGAGTCCCCTACTTTCAGACCCTTGACTTCCTTCAGGACGTCACGGAAACCTTCTTCCAGGGTCGTCATCCTTGCTAACATGATCCTACTCATGCGATTTGAGTCTGATTCAGTATCGCTACCTTTGCGCTCCATTCGTTTTTCAGCTCGCACTCGCGCTGCAAGTTCAAACTGGGTCGTAAACGATGCTGGGATGGTGTTTAGATTGCCGAAATTTGGGTTATTGTTGTTGTCTCCTAGGTCGGATGCAAGGTCAAGTGCGACGGCATTGAAAGAAGGCGTGCGGTTCTGGCGTTCGAGAGCAAGGAAATTTGACAAATTGGGCGTTTTCCGGGTCGTATCGGAAGGCAAGATCGCACGTGCACGCGAAGCTGATGCGTGGCTTGCAGGCTGCGGCCGTTTTGGCGTACGCGTGCCAGACAGCATTGGCAGATCCAGACGACCTGGCGTTATTGTTCCACTACGAGAGCCCAACCTCAACCGCTTCTCAGGAGAAGTGGGACGCGACACATCATTCGTCTCCTTGGTCGGACTGAACAAAATAGTGCTCGTGGATGTATTACGAGTATGCCCCGGCTTAAATTTCCTACTAGGCGACATGCCATGCTCCCCAGGCAAGCTGACGTCTGATGGTGACGGTGCTCTTGCAGGAGTACGCGCAGGGGTCTTCGGCCTTGAAGTAACCATGGGCGTACGGAAGAACTCGTCCTCAGATGTCGCATAGCCCGACCTTGGCTTCTTGTTTTCCTTGCTAGATATTGGTAAGTTCTTTGGAGTTGTCTGGCGGTCAGAGTTCGAGTCATTTTCTTCAGCTTGTGTCAAAAGTTCGTCATCTCCATCAGCGTCTGTCTGTTGGGGGATGTCGTCGTTAAGCCCAGGCTCTTCTTCCTCCAGAATTGGGCGAGGAAAAGTCACAAAGCTGTCGTCCGGATCTGAAGCCACACTTCTAGTAAACGAAAGTGGATGCCTTCGTCTAGACTGACCGGAAGTCTTCGAGCGGCGCAAATATGGCCGGTTACGGGTTTCAAGTCGATCCAGAACTGACTGCGCATCTTCCTGGGGTGGAGTAACCTCCTCGTCGTCGCCCATCTTCTTCATCCAGTCTGAAACCACGTTGCTGGAATTTCTTCGACCAGAAGGGTAGTTCGAAGGCGCTTGTACGCTTGTGTCACGATATGGCCGGCGGAACACTTCTTCCAGGGCGCGGTCTTTGTGAAATGTTGTGATGGACGGCTCACGTAACCGAGGGTTGAATGCTTCGACAGCACCGCGAATACTAAAGGCTGGAACTGCGGGTGACATGGTACCAGGTCTTCCACGATTCTCGACCAGATCGGTGGGTCCATAAGCTAAGTTTGAAAGGAGGAGCCTTTCGTATACAAATATCGTGAATAGAATCGGAATGTGTGTCAGTTTGATGACCAGTCGGTTCATGCGGATGAATTTTTTGAATGGCATCATATACTTGAGTGGGATGAGCAACCAACCCACAATGTTGGTCGGTGGGATGTACGAGAAAAGAGCATCAGACTTGACCATGGAGATGGTGTTGACGGCGAACAAGAATTGATGCTCCTCGTTCGCATTCTGGACAATTTTCATGAATGAATTGGTCAACACTGTGACCAAGATGGTGACAATGAGAAAGTGACACATGAACAGGAAGAGAGCTAACAGGGCCTTGCCCAGGACATTGTACTCCGCCCACAGGTCCCACGCGGCTGGTGTGAAACCCATGAGCAGTTGGAATATGGCGTACGCAGCGTTCGGAGCTCCAATTTCTTTGCCAAAAGCCAGGCTGAAGGCAACGAAGAAGCCGCTGCAGGTAATGCAAATGAGAACCAGGATGGCGACGAGGTCCAAGGCCATCATGCGGAAGGCAATAAGCAGTTGGGAAAAGTACTGGTAGTGATCCAGGGCAGAGAATAAACGGGGAAACAGCAAGACTGCCGTTGATCCGAGGACGTCGTAAGCCATGCTAGCCACGTGGTGGCGGCTAACGTCTGGCATCAAAATGCCATATAGGCGTAGAATGTAATATGCCATAAACATCAACAGAATGCCAAGATCGAAGGCGTTCCAAACACTCATGATGTACAGCCCGAAGCCTTGTTCTGAGAAGCCAACAATCTCGTCTAACATGTATCCAGCGCTCCAGAACCAAAAGATGACCTCCAGAACCGTGATATCGTCGGATTTCTCCGCGAGTACAGCCAGAAAGAGTCCCAGCATGATGCCAAAGGAGAGGGTAGAGAAGAGATTGCGGTAGCGGGGAACCCGAAGACGGGACAGCTTGAACAGCGAAGAGTCATGAGGATCGTAGAGAGTTACTGTACGTCTCATGAGCACCGAAGCTGGCAGGTCAGTGTTAACTTGCTTGCGCGATGGCAGATGACGCGACGGTCCCCGGCCTGGGGAAAGCTCGTCACTCATGGGATTGCTACGATTGCGTGGAGAGTCAGGCTTGCGGTGAAGGCTGTCAGCAACTGAATGGAACACGATTGTGCCAGCCCAGATGGCTTCCAGCTGCTGCACAACCAAGGGGTGGGCCAGGAACTTCTTGGCTTGAGCACGAATAGCAATTTCCAGTGCAGAGATGCGCGCATGGCGTTGTCCTTGGCGCGCCCAGCTTGCGCCACCTGGAGGTGTTACAAGGCCCTGCAGAGGGTCATAGTCGTAGCTCAACGCATCGATGAGCTCTCTGGTAGAAAATTCCTTCAGCAGCCGCATAGCCAGAAGCTCGCATAGGAGCGCACGCGTCTTGCTGACTCCCACATTTCCAGGGTTTGCCTCTCCTTCTTTCCTGAACTGGAGGCAATTGGCTACCAGGCAGTATAGGGCACCACGTGAGAAGTGCTCTGCGCGAATCTGCTGTTGTATGGGCTTTACAAGGAACTGCGAAACCTGTGGCGACCGCAATTGGTCCCAACTAAGGGTTGTTTCGCAGCGCTGGACGACGATGGTACGAATAGCGTGGGTGTTGTTGTATATAGGAATACGGTCTGAAACATACTGTTAGCACAGCAGACAATATTTACATGCAATATAACCCACCTAAAAACTCTGAGGAGAAGACAGGCAGCAATGGGCCGTCACGCCGACGGTCTTCATCTTCGTCATCCACCTCACCATCGTACTGCGCTATGTCATCTCCATAGTCGTCATCGGCCTCAGACGCCTCGTCGTTGCGGTGGTTGCGGTACTTGTGTATGGCTGCAAGGAGGGGCGTGGTCTCAGACGGCCGACTCTTTTTCGAGCGCAGCAATGAGGCGAACATTGGAATGCCCTCACACCTTCCTACTAAACAGCAATCCTTGAAGCAGCACCGGAGCGGGATGAAGGACGTAGTAGTAATGAACAGGAAGTCTCATACACGGGGAAACGACCCACGCCAGGCCCCGGCTTCCTACCAGTTTCGTACCACACCCGATTCACCGCCTCTCATGCTGCCACGCCGTTCTTCGCCGTTATGTTGAGACGAAGTGATCATGAGGATGGCACAATGCCTTCTTCTTATCTGCGCGCTCTATTTCCCCACGATTCCTGACGTGCTGCTAGCCAATAATCATGTCTCACTGTCCACGATGTCGCCAATCACCCTTGCATGTGCAATGACGAAGCGCGCTACTTATGCACGTCTCCCGAGCCACAGCGCGATTTCCTTACCAAAGAGGCCATCATCGTCGTTCTTGCATCACTCGTAGTCTGGGGTGCAGATGCTCCAGTTGCGGGCATTTTTGTAATCCCTCAGATGTGCCTTCACATGTTGAATTGCAATTGAGAGTTTTGGAGTTCGTTCGGCTGTCCATGACTCGGTCGATCTTCGATGCGTTTTCGCTAACGGTCTGGATCCCTTCCCTTGTCTTTGCCCCTCCATTGGGGTGTGGTTTGCCTTGCTACAGCAAGTATTTCCTCGATCTCGCCGCCAAGAGGCCGGAGATACTTGCCTCATTCACGCATTGCGAGCGTCTTAGACAACAGTCGTTTATCGATCCATTGAGTGCAGCCTCAACGAAGAGCCTGAGCTCATACCGAGTGGATGCGTCAATAAGGGAACTTCAGTTCGCGCGAATTTTTGTGATCAAGCCGCACCGGTACGATGCAGATCTGCATGTTCGCACGGACACCATGCCGCATGTGTCCCAATCAATTGGGGTTATTCCCAATTGCTCAATGTCAGTGTTGCTTAAGACATCTTCGGCTATTGTCGACTTGCCTTCTTCAACCACAGTCGAAACCTATCATCGCTGCATGGACATGCGTTAGTTCCAGTGACTGGACGCACCTGCAGCAGTCCAACAGCCGCGGATGGCCTGTCCATTACCGGTGCTCCAGCATCTTACTAATTGTGCTAGCGATTAACAACACACTGCAACACACTCACATCTTGAGAGCCTACCTGGTACACACCTCACGCCTGGAGACTTCATAGGACAGTCAGTCGCTTTGCCTATGAGTATTGCTAAATGTCGCCAGCCGTTCCCCTCGACCTGAGCATCAACGGCCTCCAGCTCTGTGGATTTGATACAGCACAGACCACTACAGAACATGCCACGATACTGCACCGAGGGCAGGCGAGAGAGTAAAGCCCAGTGCACCCTCCAGTTGACGTACCTCGATAGCGTAGATGCCCTCAAGAGGTCATTGAGATAGTATGCCTTGTCGCAAAACGAAAGATTGAGCGAGATGTCGGTCGTTGACACATCGAGTGCAGCCAGAGATCGCAAGCTCGACTATGTCTTGTTCGTATAGCTTATCGATTCTACATCGGCAAAGGACTCCACCAATGTCCTTATGACTTGGCAGTGACAACAACGAGAGTAACACGCTCGTATCGTTGTGCACTAGAAAGATAACATAGGTCGAAGAAAGGGGGCGCTCACTTGATCAGAGAATATATGACGGGTTGCATTGAAATAAGGTCTCCTCTGGTAGTGTGACCACTCTAAGAGAAGCAAGCTGGTGAAGGGAAGAAATGGCTATGAACCGTGCTGATTGAGTTATCTGACACAAGCTTGTCCGGTATTCCTTTTTTTCAATTCCCCTTGAGAAGCCCCGCACTTATCGAATCGCTGGTCTTGGCTACCTTACAAAAACCTCTTCCACTAACCTGTACCGAATCCACGTCTCCTCAGCAGATTCTGCATTGCCCCTCCCAAACACCCAGGGCTGAATGATCCTGTCAAAGCCACATCGCTCGTTTAGATATATGCTGTAGCAATAACACATTGTCATGTTCAGTGAACACGTGCGGTAGCGTGCAAGGCCAACTTGACCAGCCATCGATCTCCTACTCTCGGGTCGCCGGGCGTTCCACTTGGGGAGTAAGAGGGAGCCGACACGTACTTGGCAACAAAAAACCTGCTGGCCTAGTAAATGCCCTCGAATTACTGCCGATAAAAGCCGCGACCACACACTCGAGATGTAGACTGTAGTGCGAAAGGTAGAAAATAGGCGCAACGCCCATTGTTCTTTGCTGCGCCGTATTTGCACCCTGCGAATAGAACAGCAGACACTTAAGTCCAGCCCGGTTCATGTGCTTAGTAGATGAAAGTACTCCGACTGGAGTCCAAATCTGGTCGGAATAACTGCCGTCAAGGTTTTATTCTACATGTGAGCTATGTTGCCAAAGCAGACCTAGCGCCCCAGGGGTTTCATTGGCTCAAAGCTCGCGAGCTCGCAAGCTCCCTTTTTCCGTACAGACTTGTATAGGCGTCTTGCAGTGGAGCTTGACAGCAGCTCTAAAATCAATGTTGGGTGCAGTGTAACTCGAGTTTGTTATGTCAGTATAAGCAGTTGGGAACCACAAAGCCTTTGCAAGAGTGCTGTGCAATATTGGAAATTAGTTCGTGAGCAGTGAAGTGAGAGGACTACGTCAACTGCGGGTATGATGAGGCAACCCCGCAGCGCATGATTGGCAGGTTTGGCGAGGCCTCATCACACCGTTTTCAGTTCTGGATGATCAATGTCACTCAAGTAAAGACATCGTGAGTTGCACGCCGCTACAGGATAGTTGGAAGCACAAGCAGCTTTCACAAGAGCCTAAAAGCGTCGAAATGTTTTCTGAACCATCCGGTTTGAGTTCATAGCTGCAAGTGTCGATACAAGTCGTGAAGATGTTGAGTTATTGTGACTTCCTAGATCGGCGGAAAGAGGCTCGAGCGCACCAGAATCCTCGCACTAGAGAGGTGGGACCAATGAAGATACCCCGCTGCTGCAGTTGTGGAAAAAAAAAGTTTCTACACCCAAGGGCTCTCTTCCTCTCCTCCACCATTGTCTGGCAGTCTCGTTTCTCCAGGGTACTTTGAGCCCTCGAGCTGTCTCTCACTTTACAAATCATGGCCCTACGCCCCGATGAGAGCCACAACCTGGCTCTTGAGCTCCAAGATGGCTACGTCTGCTTTGGCAGGAGCTTTGGTGCCGAGAAGAGCATTGCAGGTGAATTGGTTTTTCAGACAGGCATGGTGGGTTATCCTGAGTCGATAACTGACCCATCGTACCGTGGTCAGATTCTGGTCATCACATTCCCTCTGGTGGGCAACTATGGTGTGCCCTCGCGCGAAGACATCGATGCGCTTGCCCAAGACATTCCGGCGCACTTCGAGGCGAAGCAGATCCATATTGCTGGTCTTGTTGTTGCAACATACGCTGAAGAAGAGTTTTCACACTACATGGCGACTTCTTCGCTGGGCGCATGGCTCAAGGAGCAAGGCGTGCCTGCCATTACTGGTGTCGATACCCGAGCTCTGACTAAGCGCATCCGAGAGGAGGGAAGCATGCTCGCTCGCCTGAGACAGCGAACAGGACCAGCCTCCTCTTCCACCGCTCTGACTAACGGCGCGATCGACACTGCAGCCCTGGCTGATGGTGAGGTCGAGAACTGGAGCAGCAGCTTCGAGCAAATCGAGTGGGTAGATCCCAACAAGAAGAACTTGGTTGCTGAAGGTGAATTTATCTGATGTCTATCGAGTGTTCTTTTCTGACTCGTGCGCAGTCTCCATCAAAGAGCCCAGGCTCTTCACTCCTGACCCCTCCACAGCACTCAAGCACCCCTCAGGACGTCCTGTACGTGTGTTGGCTGTTGATGTTGGCCTCAAATACAACCAGCTGAGATGCTTGGTACGACGTGGAGTCGAGGTTCTGCAGGTACCCTGGGACTACGACTTCCCTCAGCTTGCCGGCAAGGACTATGATGGTCTTTTCATATCTAACGGTCCTGGTGATCCGGCCAAGATGGAGGCCACTGTGAAGCACATCAAGTCCGCTATGGACGAGGCACGAACACCAATCTTTGGTATCTGTCTTGGACACCAGCTGCTCGCACGAGCTGCAGGCGCCGATACACTGAAGATGAAGTTCGGTAACCGTGGTCACAACATCCCTTGCACCAGCATGATCACCGGAAAGTGCCACATTACATCACAGAACCACGGTTATGCGGTAGACTCCAACACTCTGCCTAACGACTGGGAAGAGCTGTTCGTCAACGCCAACGATGGGAGCAATGAGGGTATCCGCAACGTGCGTCGACCATACTTCAGTGTACAGTTCCATCCTGAACACACTCCCGGCCCCCGCGACACCGAGTATCTCTTTGATGTCTTCATCAGCACAATCCAGAAGTCGATTGCTTCTTCCGAGGTCATGTCTCAGCCTGTAGAATTTCCCGGTGGCACACTCGAAGAGAATAAGAGACTCACACCCCGCGTCGAGGTCAAGAAGGTCCTTGTCCTCGGTAGTGGCGGTCTCAGCATTGGACAGGCTGGAGAGTTCGATTACTCTGGTAGTCAGTGCATCAAGGCTTTGAAGGAAGAAGGCATCTACACCATCCTCATCAACCCGAACATTGCCACCATCCAGACCTCAAAGGGTCTTGCCGACAAGGTCTACTTCCTCCCTGTCAACGCTGACTTTGTACGCAAGGTCATCCAGAAGGAGCGACCCGACGGCATCTACGTAACATTTGGCGGCCAGACTGCCCTATCTGTCGGTATTCAGCTCAAGGATGAGTTCGAGGGTCTTGGCGTCAAAGTCCTCGGAACACCAATTGACACCATCATTACCACTGAAGACCGAGAGCTGTTCGCCCGCGCCATGGATTCCATTGGTGAGAAGTGCGCGAAGTCTGCGTCTGCGAATAACACAGAGGAGGCTATGCGTGTCGTAAAGGACATCGGCTTTCCTGTCATTGTTCGAGCTGCCTACGCTCTTGGTGGACTGGGTAGCGGCTTCGCCGACAACGAAAAAGAATTGCTCGACTTGTGTAACAAGGCCTTTGCTGCTAGTCCTCAGGTGCTCATCGAGCGTAGTATGAAGGGCTGGAAAGAAATCGAGTACGAAGTCGTCCGAGATTGCCGCGACAACTGTATCACTGTTTGTAACATGGAGAACTTCGATCCCCTAGGTATCCATACCGGAGACTCGATTGTTGTTGCTCCCTCTCAGACTCTATCGGATGAGGACTACAACATGCTACGCACAACAGCTGTCAATGTCATCCGTCATCTTGGTGTTGTCGGAGAATGCAATATTCAGTACGCACTGAACCCATTCTCTCGCGAATACTGCATTATCGAAGTCAATGCTCGTCTGTCGCGTTCCTCCGCTCTCGCCTCGAAAGCTACTGGTTACCCTCTTGCTTTCGTTGCGGCTAAGCTTGGTCTCAACATCCCGTTGAACGAGGTTCAGAACTCAGTCACACGCTCTACATGCGCATGCTTCGAGCCTTCCCTCGATTATGTCGTTGTAAAGATTCCTCGTTGGGACTTGAAGAAATTCACCCGTGTGTCCACGCTCCTCGGCTCTTCTATGAAGAGTGTTGGTGAAGTCATGAGTATCGGCAGAACTTTTGAGGAAGCCATTCAAAAAGCTATCCGAGAGATTGACCCAAGCAACATGGGTTTCAATGAGACAGCGGCCCTCATGGAGATCGATCAGGAGCTTCAGACGCCTTCTGATCAGCGTCTTTTCGCTATCGCCAACGCGATGAAGTCTGGATACACTGTTGACAAGATCTGGGAACTGACCAACATTGATAAATGGTTCCTCAGTCGTCTCAAGTCTTTGAGCAACTTTGAAATCCTGATGTCCAACTACAACACCTCAAGCATTACAGTGCCTCTCCTGAAGAAGGCCAAGCAGTTGGGTTTCTCTGATCGTCAGCTGGCTAAATTCTGGGGCTCTAACGAACTTGCTGTTCGTCGTGTGCGGGTTGACGCAGGAATCTCTCCAGTTGTGAAACAGATCGATACTGTCGCCGCCGAGTTCCCTGCTCACACGAACTATCTTTACCTCACCTATAACGGTACCGAGCACGACATCTCGTTCAATGACAAGGGCATAATGGTTCTTGGCTCTGGTGTCTACCGCATTGGTTCTTCTGTCGAGTTTGATTGGTGCTCCGTTCGTGCCATTCGCACGTTGAGGGAATCCGGCTACAAAACCGTGATGATCAACTACGTAAGTCCTAATAGTCACCGAAGATGCATTTGATGATTGCTTACGAGACCTGCAGAACCCTGAAACAGTCAGTACCGATTATGATGAGGCCGATCGTCTGTACTTCGAGAATATCTCTCTCGAGACAGTGCTTGATATCTACACTATGGAAAACTCTAGCGGTGTTGTGATATCCATGGGTGGTCAGACTCCTAACAACATTGCTCTGCCTCTCCACCGCATGAACGTTAAAATTCTCGGCACATCTCCCGAGATGATTGATACCGCAGAAAACCGATACAAGTTTTCTCGTATGCTCGACCGTATCAACGTTGACCAGCCCGCTTGGAAGGAGCTCACTAGCATCGAGGAGGCCACTGAGTTCTGTGAGCGCGTTTCCTATCCTGTGCTCGTGCGTCCTTCGTACGTACTGTCAGGAGCTGCGATGAACACAGTGTACTCTCAGCACGACTTGGCAAATTATCTGAATCAAGCTGCCGATGTGTCTAAGGAGCACCCGGTTGTAATTACAAAGTACATTGAGAACGCCAAGGAGATTGAGATGGATGCTGTCGCCCGCAACGGCACAATGATCGGTCACTTTATCTCTGAACACGTCGAGAACGCAGGTGTCCACTCTGGAGATGCTACTCTCATTCTGCCTCCTCAAGATCTGTCCCCTGAGACCATTCGTCAGATTGAAGACGCAACACGCAAGATTGGCTCCGCCTTGAATATCACTGGACCGTACAACATTCAGTTCATCGCCAAGGACAACGAGATCAAGGTCATCGAGTGCAACGTCCGCGCTTCACGTTCCACTCCTTTCGTCTCCAAGGTTATGGGTGTTGACCTCATCGAAATGGCTACCAAGGCCATGGCTGGCCTGCCAGTTGCCGAGTATCCTGCTACCAACATTCCCAAGGATTACGTTGGTGTCAAGGTTCCTCAGTTCTCTTTCTCTCGTCTCTCCGGTGCTGATCCCGTTCTCGGTGTAGAGATGGCTTCGACTGGTGAGGTTGCCTGCTTTGGCCGGGATAAATATGAGGCCTACATCAAGGGTCTTATTGCCACTGGCTTTAGGCTGCCGAACAAGAACATCTTGTTCTCCATCGGTTCGTTCAAAGACAAGCTAGAGATGCTGCCTTCTATCCAAAACCTTCACAAGATGGGCTATAATCTGTTTGCTACTGCTGGAACTGCAGATTATATTCAGGAGCACGGTCTCCCGGTCAAGTTCTTGGAGGTTCTGCCACCTGGCGAGCATGACGAGCAGAAGGCAGAGTACTCGCTGACGCAGCATCTTTCCAACAACCTGATTGACCTTTATATCAACTTGCCATCGAGCAACCGCTTCCGAAGGCCCGCCAACTACATGTCCAGAGGTTATCGTACCCGCCGCATGGCTGTCGACTATCAGACTCCTCTTGTGACCAACGTCAAGAACGCGAAACTGTTGATCGAAGCTATTGCTCGTCACTACGATCTTGAAATCAGCAGAGTCGACTACCAGGAGTTTGTGCCCGAGTCTGGAGCTCATGACGAGTCTTATGGACAGATGTCAAACCGAAACACTTCGCTGTCCTTGACTCAACTGCTGGCCAAGTCTCCTTTCAAGCGCAAGCATATCACATCCGTCAAGCAGTTCAGTCGTGCGGATCTCCACTTGCTATTCACCATCGCTCAGGAGATGCGCCTTGGCGCTCAAAAGCATGGATGCCTTGACATTCTCAAGGGCCGTGTCTTGTGCACAATGTTCTTCGAGCCTTCAACACGAACATCTGCATCCTTTGATGCGGCCATGAAGCGTCTTGGTGGTGAGGTTGTCATTGTAAATGAGTCCGTCTCTTCTACAAAGAAGGGCGAGTCGATTGCCGACACTATTCGCACTCTTGGTTGCTACGGCGATGCTATTGTTCTGCGCCACCCTGATGAAGAGTCGATCGATATCGCTGCTAAATTCTCCGGTGTGCCCGTCATTAACGCTGGAAACGGAAGTCGCGAGCACCCGACCCAGGCACTCCTTGATATCTTCACTATTCGTGAAGAACTTGGCTCCGTCAATGGTCTGACCATCACTTTTGTTGGTGATCTCAAGTATGGACGCACAGTCCATTCACTTTGCGAACTGCTGTCACACTACGACTGTACTGTCAACCTCGTGTCCCCTGAGTCACTCTGCATGCCCAGCTCTGTCCGTGAGGCCCTTAAGTCTCGCGGTCAGCTGAATACGGTTTCCAACGAACTAACTTCGGAGATCATTGCGTCTTCTGATGTGCTGTATTGCACTCGTGTTCAGAAGGAACGCTTCCCTGATGTTGCCAGCTACGAACAGGTCAAGGACTCGTTTGTTATTGACAATAAGGTACTCAAACAGGCGAAGGATAACATGATTGTTATGCACCCACTGCCAAGGAACAATGAGATTCATGAGGAGGTGGACTTTGATCCTAGGGCGGCATACTTTAGACAAGTGAGTATCCTGGCCACTACATATAACAATGTCACTGACAACCATACAGATGAGGTACGGATTGTACACTAGGATGGCGCTGCTTGCTATGGTCATGGCCCCGTAAGCGTGTAATCATTTGCGTACTATGTACCTGCTCACGAGCATCCTGTACTTGCTTTCGATATTCCGGCGTTCTACGAAAAGCATAAAACCAAATAGGCGTTTAATCACTTTTTTCCACGGCAGCTAGTAGACATATCACTAGACTCCTAAGCATTAGATAGGCGTTCATTCACCGTAACCACGGTGTCGTTCTACGATTATGGGTACATGTATCATGTGATTTTCCACATTTAGGATTGGGGGAAGCTATTTCATTTTTATTTCAGCGTATTTCGGCGTATGTATGGGTTGGCGGGGAGCTATTTCGGTTTTTCAGCGGCAATTTTGGGTTATTCGGGGGGATCATCGGCGCTAATGCAGAGACCGCATGGGCTACGAAGCGTTCGGACGACCATGAACAGCGGAATATGGGTTATGGATTATGGATAATGGCAACGGCACAAAATGGCGTTCAGGGCCGAGCGATACAAATCCCAGAAATGGAATGATGAATGGATACAATAGCTGTGCTTTGTGTGCCAGAGACCGGGCCTTGTCGATACAATGAATGAGCACACTTTTCGCTCATGAAGGGCTTTTCAACCCTCGCAACTGCACTCCCAATTATTCCTTCTGAAGCGCATTTTGTTCCAAGTGACACCAGGTATTTACTGAGTTCTTCGATACTCTCCAAGACAATACTCGACGCTCAGTGGTGTAAACACCTGCCCCATGCTATAGTTGTTAGCACTCGCTTTGATTCTTTGGAAAGAATGCTTACCTGGCAGTCCACACCCAAAGCCAACAAACAAGTAAATCAAAAACACAACCACCAGACACAGTAGTACCATCAACTTGACATTCTTCCACCACATCCTTCTCTTCAGTGTTCTGCTCCTCACTCTGAAATCCCGCGCATTATCTCCCAACCGTCCTGTCTTATCAACCAAAATGCTCATGTGTTCCCCTCTCTCGAGCACCCGCTCAATGTTCTCCGTCATAATCTCCCTCACACCCTCAATTTCTCTCTGCGCAGTCCGCAGTGCATCAGCCTGTCCGGCCTGCGTTTGCCCTTGCTCCACCATCAGTTTCTTTAGCGTGCTATTGAAGCTGGCGCATCCGTACGGCGGCAGGTCTGCGAAGTTTGTTGTCTCTGGATCAAATTCGCTGAAGAACTTCTTCTCCAGGTTCGTAAGGAAGCCAAAGGGGATTCGTTGACCTAGATCGCGCTCAGCGATTACGAGGAAGGTCAGCCCTCCAGCACTGGTTTGGGCCCTGGGAAAGTCGGAGGGTGATTTTGTAACGACATGGATGAAGAATTTAGATTGGTCGATCGTCTTATGGGCAGAGGAGGTATGTGTAAGGCGCGGGAGAACGAGAGAGACAAGGGACGATGCGTTGGAGGAGGCTGATGCGGTGTGCTCTGTTAGAACAGTAGTATTGTGGGCTATGCATGCGCTGCGCCTTGTGTTAGCTTGGAAACACAAGGTAGAAGGAGAGAGTGTTCACTAGAGCAGAGGCGTAGATGAAGATGAAGATGCCATCCCGACTGCCTTGCGACTGCTGAGTAATTATGAGATATACAGACGGCGAGAAGAAGTATCTACACACGTGAAGGGGCGTTGTTGGGGCTGGTGTTGCTGGTGTTGGAGGTAGAAAGCTGAGGACGAAGCGCTAGACAATGCGCGTCATACCTTGCTCTACGATTGGTACCGAGGTTGCGATTGGTGCGCATTGCAAGGCTGCACGTTTAATTTCTTGAGCCCAAAAGACGACCTAACCCCAGCAGCTACATGACAACTAATGTGTAGATACAGTCCACAAAAAAGTATAAGATAGACTGAGGACTCTTGTGGCTAACATATTAAGTCTTTATATCTGCAATAAGTGGCTTCCACCTCAACTATCTCAGCAACAATTTGCAGCTGCGCAATCTCAACCCCCTCCAGAAACAACCACACAGCATAGTAAGCAGCCACGATGGTGCGCGTCAAGTTTCGCTACTTGGTTCTCAATTTCCTCTATCCTGAGCCCTTCTCAAGATCAGCCACCGCCCTTCCCGATATCGTACAAATTCACTCTCCTACACCAGACACTTTCAACGCCGGTGCACTGGTGCGTCTACTACGGGAAGCCATAGAAGACTTGTACGGCGACTATGGTAGTGGCATGGTTTCAAGTAGCCTGAAAGGTATGAGACATGTTCTGGGGTCCTGGGTAGCTTCGTGCTAACATACAGTGTAGTCAACTATTATTCACCCTCCACCTCGACAGCGATAATTCGTTGCCCGCGCGATCATTACGAAATGGTATGGGCGGCGCTCACATACGTCACCAAACTCCCTAAAGTCGACATACCAGTTGTATGCAGGGTTCTTAGGGTCAGTGGCACAATAAGGAAAGCCGAAGACGAGGTAATCAGAAGAAGCAAAAACATTGTCAAAAGAGCAAGAGCTTGGGAGGGAAAGGGGGCTGACCCCATGCTTGTTAGTATTGAGAAGAGAGTGGAGAAAGATAGGAAGAGAGACGATGTGCTAGCAACTATCGATCAGGGCGAGGAGAGTGAGGAGATGAGTGGGTAAGGAATAACTTTACGCTTGACCACTCGACTGCAACCAACTTATCGCAAAACCGCGAAGAGACACAGTGTACCCAGAAGGTGGCTGTAGCAGCACCTATTGCGCCTTTTTCCGAAGGCGGCAAGGTACTGCTGTAACTACCTTGTATACGTTTGGTTCGCCGTATGGGGGATTTAGATGTCATGTTAGATTGACAATTTTTTCCCACCCAGAACTCATATGGAACGGCTGTCCATCCAGTACTACATTGGCCTTCTGCGGTTGTCTTGCAGCCACACTCCAAAGGCGTCTAGTTCGCCGTCACAATCTCGTGATGCCAAAACTTCAGCATCCCACCACTGCGAATACGGTGTCTTCTTATCTTACGTTAGGACCGCACGATAAACTTGACAACAGTACCAGCACCTTCGCAATCCACTCCCCTACCCGTTATCCAGGACAAGCACAGCACCTATTCCAATCACACGAATCACCGGACGCGCTCCTATCCGGAATCATATTATTCGCTTCTGCCATCAAAATCACGGGTTGCGGACTCACTACGCTCTGCGATCGGATCCCCCTCTCCCTGCTGTCATGCAAATTTCTTTGCGTCGCCGAATTATACCTATTTCGAAGCGTACCCTCTAGAGCTAGGAAATCTCTGTAGGCTCCGGTCGATATGTCAAAGCTGACCTGCTTCGTGCAATTTCGTGCCAATCACCAGCTATTCGCTGCCACCTATTTCTGTGGCTAGCGCTTGGCACACAAGTCGGGGATAGCGCTAGTCACGCAAGGTACTCGAACGTCTACCAACATCAAACATATAATCCCAGCTGTATCGGATGTTCTTGAAATTCCTGATTATACCCTGTCCTTTCTCTGTGGAATTTCAACAAGATTCTTTACACAGGTCAGCTTGACCCTGCCATGCACATTATCTATCTTGAATCTTAGAGTGGACAAGGTTTAAAACCTGCAGCAAGACCTTCTTGACGCTACGGACGACTTGGACTAGACATTGCCTTACCGGCTCCTTGACTGGCGCAATCTCAATGTCCTTTCTAACTTGGGTCGCACGATCAAGCGCCTTGACGCCAGGCACAGAGTGTGAAAAATCCAACCCGCTCTGGATGTGATTAGGCGCAAGAGTGTACCTGTCACTGAACTCGGATTGGTCCTAAGTATGTAGGAATAGCACAAGCCAATCGAATTAAGGAGGATGCGAAGCAAGAAATTCAGATTGTATACAGCATGGTACAATGTAATCACGAGCCAAGAATATTGACAACGAAGACCATACTCATATGCCTACCTTGCAAGAGATAGATTACCAAACTACCTCTGGTCCTACGAGCATAATGTAAACATTCCCTGTCCGAATACTGTGGCTGAATTAAGCTCTCCAACCCTTTCTGCCGGCGGGACAAGCCTGAAAAAGAGGTCTTGGCAAATGCAGTGTGATGGAAGGATGAATCTGGGATCCATAAGCTACTTAGAATTTTTTCCGATATTGTCTTCGCTCGTCGTCACAATGTTCAACACGAGAAGCACCTAGAGCTGGAGGTCCCGTCTTCAGTTTTCTTGTCGCATGGCTCGGCTGGATGAGTGGTCTTTGTCTTGACAGTCTTTGCCATGATAGTCGAAGCGGTATACCACAGGTTTATTATAGCGTCAACGCACGTGTCATAACCCTCTCATCTGCCATTCAATTAGCGCATGAAGTGAGAGCCACAATTCTGGCTCCACGTTTGTTCTCCTCTGCTCCACGTCATTCAGACATATCAACATGATGTGTCTGTTGTTGGCTGCGCTTGAAATGGTCCTATCACGTTGTTCAGCCTCGTCTTCTGAATACTATGTTACCGCAAGGTCTTTAGCCTGCGAAAGGACCCGTAGCCAACACAAAAAAAGAAGTACTAAGAGCCGGGAGAATATTGGTAGCGGGAGTAAACTTCCGAAAGATGCCCCACGAGGCGAAATTGAAACATCGATCCTTAATTGTTTGCACGGGCTTGGACCGGTAAAGACGTTTCAGAAGCACATACCAATCAAAGCTTTGGCTAAATATGAATTATCAGGGCACTTACATGAGTCTGGCCTTGTCATTGGTCGCACAAACAAACATTCTCTGCCAAAGTATCTAAGTAGCCAAGCAAAACATATTAAAGCTTCACGCTTTCGGTCAATCATCTCATCTTGGCTACAATCAGATAGAAGATGCCCGTACTCCATGACCATGGGCTCATCATACCTCCGATCCAGACCGGGCTTTTCAAACAGACTCCCTTTTGAAGATCCACATTGACGAAATGTATAAAACCTTTGGAGTCGCCCTCTCAGCGATTCCTCACCAAGGTCATTCGCTCTTTTACACAAGCTTCTATTCTAAAAACAACTTTAACAAACGATTTCTACAGCCCGACTATCAAAATGGTTTCTTTCACATCCATCTTCACCGCTGCTGTAGCAGCTTCCGGCGCTCTCGCTGCTCCAGTTACCGACCTTGCCACACGCTCGCTCGGTGCATTGACTGCGCGTGCCGGTACTCCTTCTTCCCAGGGAACCCACAACGGCTGCTTCTACAGCTGGTGGACCGATGGCGGTGCCCAGGCCACTTACACCAACGGCGCTGGTGGAAGCTACAGCGTAAACTGGAAGACTGGTGGTAATATGGTCGGAGGAAAGGGCTGGAACCCTGGTGCCGCACGGTATGATAGTTCGTGCTGTTTTAAATCTGGTTCGAGAGACTGACGGTTTCAATAGCACCATTACTTACTCCGGCACTTACCAGCCCAACGGCAACTCCTACCTCGCCATCTACGGTTGGACACGCAATCCGCTGATCGAGTACTACGTCGTGGAGAACTTTGGAACCTACGATCCCTCTTCGCAGGCTACCGTTAAGGGCTCTCTTACCGCCGATGGCTCTTCTTACAAGATCGCCCAGACCCAGCGTACCAACCAGCCCTCCATTGACGGCACCAAGACTTTCCAGCAGTACTGGTCTGTGCGCCAGCAAAAGCGTAGCTCCGGAAGTGTTAACATGAAGACTCACTTCGATGCTTGGGCTGCTAAGGGCATGAAGTTGGGAACGCACAACTACCAGATTGTTGCCACTGAAGGCTACTTCTCTAGCGGTAGCGCACAGATTACTGTCAACTGCGCTTAAGCGGGATACCCACCCAGAAGTACTTGGCTGCAGATCAAGGCTTTCCCTGGAAACGAGTGTGCACGCGGGCGCTGAGGGGTGCGGTTGCAATTCTGTTGTATATATATATATATATGTTCTATGTGCCAGCTTGCTGGCCGCCTCACAATTTGAAAACAGTGGTATGTCCTGTTCGACACAGCATATATGACAAAGCCATTTCTTTTTTTTTGTACTTCGCCAGATCCTCAAACGTGGTTGCCCCAGTTTTTTTAGTTCTCTTCATAGTAAACTCTAAGGATGGGTATGCAGGAGGTAGAAGGCATGTGAGGAAATGAGGACTGTGTTGATTGTACTAGCTATGACTACGACCCGTATACATACATTCTGGTAGCTGGGTTATCTGCACTCACGTGAGGGCAGAGCACGTGATACGTCCACAGAGGTCAATATAAACTTGCGTTGTATTTGTATTTTATACAGCAAAGTTCACATATACTCCTAATGTATCGAACAGACTTCAGACAACTGTATTTAATTGAGCTTTTATAATCGTTTAAGGAAGTACTAAATCGTGGATTGAGAGTACTGAAGTTAAAAAGATCTAAATAAAGAGACGGGAGCCACAGGATAGATACGCATCAAGTCCACCGGCTCTTGTCAAGCAGTTGCTTTTTATAAAGCACATAGATTTTTATGAGCATTACTATGATCGTATATACGTGAACCAGATATATGCACAACACTTCCTTTACTTCAGACTGAGAGGGTGCGGGTTGCATTGCAGTGCGGAACTCAGGCTCCGGCGATCGCACGGTGGTTGATACAACAAGACGTCTTACAGCAATTCAAGGTTGCCAACGCACTAGAACGTGAAGAGATAATGGGGTATGAACAGGTAGATAGACTGTCAGAGTGGTAATATCGGGCTACCAGTCTATCCCAGCCCTCTCCCTCTTCCCTAATTCTTTCGATCTCCCCGAACAGGGGCAAGAATGGCAGCAAAGGCGGTCGAATGGAGAGGATACAACTACAGTACCTGCTCTGAACAGAGACTGTAGGTAAGGCAGACAAAAGGTTTTCTCATAAAGTTTTTCCTATAGGCAAGAGCCTGCGTGATCACATAGGCACAAAACAGACAGTAAATAGTGCAAATAATAATAACAATATATGCACAACAGTTGTTATGTATTGTCGGAGTACAGGTTGAATGTTTTTGCACAAGTAGTCATGCTCTTTGAACCTTGCGCAGACTGTTACAACTTATAGCTAGGATCAATCTTATCCAACTCAACAGCAATATGGTGATGTTGTTGATGTTAGCCCAGTAGTGAAGAGCGGCGATTGGTGCATTGACTGCTGGATGTAGGAAAAAGAAAGGAAGACGTCCTATAGCGGAAGCCAAAGTAAGACAGGTGTAATGCGAGGCCACAACTCTGATGATTCAAAATAGACGTATGCCAGGTAAGAAGGTCGAAATGTGCAAGACCTTCCCTCGCATGGGCATGAACACAACCCTCTGCAAGTATGTTCGTGCTCAAATTTACGCTTGGCTACAAGTTTCACTTGTTCGTGTCTTCGAAACAAACCAATTCAATACACCAAACTCCAATCCCAAATCTTGTATTTGGAACTTTACGCCACACGCACCGTGACGGATCTAATAGCCAGTACGTCGAATTGTTCTGAGTCTATAAGAACAGTGTAGCCGGTGTGCTACGTTTTCGGAATTTGAAGTATGCTTTTGCGGTTGATTACACCACGATCACCTTCAAGACGACTTTTTGTCAGATAGATAGGAGGGCTCTCCTGAGCATGATTCGGAGCCCCCCGGATGTACAACATAGGAGATTGGCCGAATAGAGCCGAGAGGGGATTTGTAGCCATGGAAGGGCCGAAACAAGCACAAAAAACTGTTCACCGTCAACTCATGGACCATTGTTATACCTTATTACCCTTAACACTTTATCTGACACTTTTACGTGCAGACAACAAAGAAGCTCCAGAAATGCTTGAGTGAGAAGACGAGGCAAAAAATCAGGGATTCGTGGAAGTGTATTTAAAAGCTTCTGGGCTTTAAGCTGAAAGTAAATGCATTGTTTTGGGGTCAAAATATGTAACTATTACCGACCAGAGGTGACTTGATAAAAGCGCCTTACTATTTGTCGGGGCGACGCTCCTAACCCACCTTGACCTACACCCATATAGATTTGTGTCGCAGATACACCATACAAGCCGAGTCTTCCAAAAGACTATATTGATTGTCCTTCCAACGCAAGACAACAAGACAAGAGAGATGCTGCGAGTTGCTATAATGAAGCTAGTTTAAAGCTAGTGCAAATGTGGTAATTCCCGACGAAGTGGGGGAATCTAGCTATGATAACACAAGTTCTACGTCGTAGCGAGTTTGCCGCTGCTTCCTTCTTTCATTGAGAACGCGGCCAACAAGGATTGGTCGACTGAAACATCGACAGGAAGCAATACTAAGCGCAATTCCTAATTTCCGATATACACTATGGCTGAGGGCGCATCACAACCGCCATTGATCATCCGACCGTACGTGTCACCAGTCTGCAACAGCGAAATGATTCCAATGGGGCAGCATTTATACCTGAATCTGCTCCAGGCGCAGAAACGGGTCTTTTTTTGCACCCACCGCACTTGCTAATGATCTCGTAGCTACCGTTCGCACAAGTACCCAGCTTGTGCTTTTTGCCGCGCTAGAAAAACGAGATGTGACTTCGATGTCCCAGGCGAGCCTTGCCGCTTGTGTCGTGAACGGAAGCGAACATGTGGTTACGCTGGAAAAGCTACAGGGTTAGGTACACTTGTCTGCAAGCATGAGCATATGTCTTTTACTGACAGTGTTACAGAGCAGAATAATGGTGTCAGAAATGCCAGCGTCAAAGGGGTTATGAATACCTCATCCAACATTGCTTCGAGACCGAACAAACGTGTACGCCATGCCTACGGCTCGCCGGTCGGACGACGTTTGTCAACATCGGAGCGAGCCAGTGAAACGCCCCTTTGTAGGTTTTCCTCGGTAACAGGTACATCACCGACCGAATCATCGTTGATGATGAATCCCCCTATGGCTGAAGACATCACTGTACTACAGAAATACCTGACTTCAACTACAGCTGGGGTTTGCCTGGCTTCTAAGCCGTACAGCACTATATCAACAGGTCCTGGCGGAAGCCCAGTAGTTTACTTGACATTGCCTAAAAGACGAAGAGGATTGAAGAGCGCCGTCGACCCTGGTAGAGCGCAGAAAGAGATCATCGAACAAGTTCTAAGCCCATATACTTCCGAGATACGAAAGGCTTTTTTTGACCATCTGCACCCGTGTTTTCCTGTGCTGGATGAACAAACATTCTTAGATATGTGGCATGAGGACAGCGAAGGTATATCTCCCACGCTTGTTTGTGATTTGTACGCTTCTGCATTACAAGTCTGGGACCGCTCGACAGTCCTCTGCCAACAGACACGACCGGATCCTCACTTCGTCTGGAACCAAGCTGTCATTGCTCTCCAAGACGACTTTATGGCTCCGACCATATCAACAGTACATGCGGCTGTTCTGGATTTGCTAGGACGTCCCGTAATTGGAGTAACGGGTAACATTGTGAATGCTGGTCGTGTCGTCACTCTGGCGCAGAGTCTGGGTTTGCACCGAGACCCAACATCTTGGGGAGCCACAGAACCTGAGAAGGGCGTACGTATCAACCTGTGGTGGGGTATCCTGATCCACGACTACTGGTCAAGTATCGGGCACGGAACTCCACCCACTGTCAATCCTCGATACTTCGATGTACCCATTCCTACATGTGCTAATGCAGGCACATCTGATGATCAATCCCGATTTCGAGAGAGATCAACATTCGTGCAGTTGTGTAAGCTAAGCCAAATTCTGGGCGACATCCTTCCACTTGTCTACTCGCTTCGGGAAGCTGTTGAGGAAATAGAGTGGAAGCTTCGCAAGATCAAGTGTGATCTTGGTGATTGGGTATTTCAACTCCCTGACTATCTCCAACCCAGCTGCGCAACGCCCTTCGTTATCAATGGGAGCAGTAATTTATGGTTTGCCTACCTGTCAATCAAGGTGCTGATATACCGACTGTCCTTCAAAGAGGTTTTGGGAGAGGTAAATGGCGCACCCAAAGCCCGTCAAATTAGACTCGTCCTACTTAGAGACTCGGCTTCAGAGGCAATTGATTTTGTCACTTCTCTAACTGAGGCTCAGTTACAGGAATTCTGGATGCCATATACTTCTTACTTACTAGTCACTGCTGCAACCGTTTTTCTTCGATGTACAATCGAATGCAGCTATCTTGATACAAAGCGGGAATGTGTAACGAAATTGGTCGCATTCCGAGACCGATTGCGACTGGCGAGAGATTTTTCACATTGGGATCTTGCAGATTTTTGCCTAGAGAGGTGTGATGAGCCTATTCAAAGATTTGCGGACGCTTTCGGTATACCTCCACCCCAGGCAACGGCAGCTCCACCGGCCGTCGAAATGACAACATGTACTTCTGATGAAGTAGTTCAACCGATCATGGATCCACTGGCTATGACCGACCTCTTTCTCCCAATGGACTCACTCGACTATCCCTGGGAGACACTTTGGGATGGCATGGAAGGACCCTGGCCAATACAGATATGAGAACCGACCGGCTGTCATGCTGTGGCTCTGATATACGTCTCAGAGATAGAGAATGTATGTAAGCCTTGTAATATATTGTAATAGTAACACAACTGTTTGAATATAAATAGATTTAGTGAAGCTGATTCATGGAAAATCTTGCTTGAAGCGGGCGGTAGATTGTAGTATTGGAAGCACGAGAGGTGTAAGAGGTGTCACGTGATGCCCTACATTTTGCTCCATAGCTATGTCGATCGATCGAGCTAATTTAATTTCTATCCAAACCACCCCTCTGCAATATTATAGGAATTTTCCTTTCTTTGCTGATTATCAGATACCAAGTGCAACCTGGGCGTTGGTATGACGTTGTTTTGTATTGTGGTACCTGAACAACGTTGGGTCGCAAAAAAAAACCCGCACATCTCGGTCAAAATATTTGAGAAAGAGGCGACCAGTGGATACAAGAACAAGTTCAAAAACCTTGCGGGCTTTGAGAAGGGTTACTTTGGGTGCAAATGATAATTTACGATTTAGTATTGGGTCATATTCAAAGCCGAATTGTTATTGAATCATTCGGGATTAATTCGCAACAACTTTGTTCAGTTGCTCCATGGATTGTTGAAGTGGCACTAAGCCTATCTCAACTTTCCCTACCAACACTCCCACTGCTGTAGTCAGCAGAGCAGCAAGCACATTTGGAAGCTTCTTAAAATACCACCCAAATATTCTTCATCTGGTTTGAAGTTTTCTCACCTCCCAAAATACCCCATTCTTGATCCTGAAATCACCAAGATGTGCAAAGTCACTATCATCCTCTACACTCAATGCAATCACGGTCCCCAAGATGGAAGCAATGGAGAAGGCTTTATCGTTACAAAAGAATGGAATAGACGCTTACCTATCGATCTGGAGGACGTCCCCTTTGAGCGTTGCACTCAGGCAAAGAATTTCGTGCTCAGATCCAGACGATCGAATACCATGGAATTTCCTCGCTGTCATAATGTCCAGGTCAAGACTATACGATTCAAAGAGGAGCCATGCTTTCGATGTTTTACTCGTCACGAAATGAAAAAGCGCACAGAGAGAATCAAGGCTTTGTATGCAGAACACAAAGTCCTTTCAAGAAGATTTGATGTTTTGCAGAAGACGGAAATTAAGGATGCGGAATCTACCTGGGAAATGAGACAGACCTTGAAGAAGGCGTCAAAGTGTGACAGAACGGCGAGAAGTAAAACCCTTAATGGGTTCAAAAATGGGCCTTACTCTCCAGTATTTGAATCATCCGCAGGCGAAGAGTCAAACTGGGAAGATGGCTTGCGGAAGCACCTTGCGGGTTGGAAAATGGCGAAAGTTAAGAGCTTTGAGAAGGAGGTCGAATTAACTTCCAAAGAAGACAAGGTAAAAGACCAGAGGAAGGTGCCTTTATTTCGACAACGTTTTTCCCGAATAAGAAAGAATGCGGTCTCTCCATCAATGGAAGAAGTTGAAGAGCCTCCGCCTTATGAGGAGACAGAGCGCACTTTAAGCACCCGACAACTGCCTCTCCAAAGGATACGCATAGCCAGAACATCACGAAACGCGCTTTCTGGAATTGGTCCGAGACTTGATATAATGGTTCCTGTCAGAGTTGTGCAGGAAATGCGTGTGGCAGAGTCAGCTCAGCACACTTCTGCCCCGGTAATAAACTGTCCTACAGCGACTACGTCAGCACAGACCCAAGGCGACGCAACTCTAGGGAATTCTATGGCCAAACAACGAACCATGAGTAGGAGCATTGCAGTTGGAATTGTACCAGTTAGTGCGGGATCGTCTCGAGTCACAGCTGTGACAAGCCAGCACTTCACTGTAGCATCTGCTGAGGCCCCTGAATTCAGACCGTTTCAAAGGCAACCTCCGACTGAGCCTCGAATGATGAGGGCTCCCAATGCCCCTCGGGCGATGAGAGAAGGCAGTCACCAACAGGCGACATGGCAACCTCGTCGTTCCTATGCAACTTTTGGTGGGTATGCGACCAATCGTAGTTGGCGGTGGTGAGCAGCAATTGTCTGGCTTTCACGACTAAATCACTCCATGGGCTTTACTATCATCCTGTTTTACACTTGTGAATCTGCAGCCTCACTAGAATATAGCAATAACAACGCATCGAATGGGCGTGTAAGAGCTTGAACACATGTGAGCTAAAATTGAATAGTATATATGCCACCAACCACCCACTCTATATGGAGATCTGGCACTGAAGATCAAAACGTCAAAGAACCACTTTCAAAAAGTCATTTCAAAAGTATCAATAAAGCAATTCACACCAAGAAGGCCTTGTTGGCTCTGAAGTTTGAATCAGAGTTGAAGGTCGTGGGATGATTATCACGGCAACGCGGCCAAGCTCCACGTTTACTAGCTACTGTATCGTACCTGATTCCATACCGTCCTCATGTGCTGTTAATTTCTCTGAAATTATGGCAGTGTTCAGTAGAAACATTTCTATTTTGTAAATCCTGTGTTGCACCAGCACTGTACACAAGAGACTCCGCGACCACTGGAAGACATGTAGCATTTAGCTTTATGAAAACAAAACAGCTTGACATTACACACAGCAGATTCATTGGACGTAGAACTATGCTGAATGATTGAAACTCCGTGTCGGTGATGCGACATGTGTTGTGGAGGCCATGTCTGCAACTTCGCATAATGTCTCTTCTTCAGCTCCCAGCTGTAACCGCCGGTACGGTTGAACAACGAATACGCTGAATAAGAGCTCTGAGCGCCCACATATTTATCAAACTATACCATCCGTTACACCCATCCACCAGGACCAACAGTTCCAGGTATAACGCTGTCGCAAACCGATGCACCAACGGCATCTACGACAGCACTCCAAAAACATCGACTGCTACCAAGCCTTAGATCTCATAAGGTATTGAGGCACCGATTACAAATAATGCTCGAGCTGTAAGGTTAGTTTCCTGGTGGTAAAGGTGGAGAACAAAGGGGAACACACATGCTAGTTTGGAGTAAAACACGGGACTATCCTGAGTGGTAGTCGGTCCAGTAAAGGGTAAGTGGGAAGCATACTTTCTCATAGCATGGAGAATCGTCAAATAAGCAGCCTCTTCCCGAATCATTCGTGAATAATAATTGGACGGTATAACAATAATCCGCATTTGCTTAAACATTGTTGACGAACTGCGTGTATCAATGGAACGCAATTAAGCAAAGGACCAATGATGTTAAGAAAGCAGGGACCAAGTAACTATATGTTTGGCTCCTATGTAAATAAGTTGAAGGAGTGATGTTCAAGTGCAGTTGTGCCTCAAGAAGATCTCAGGAGCGGGCAGCGCGGTCGACCGTATGTAGTTCGTAGTTACGGCGAAGGAATTGACTAATTTTGCTACGCCTACATAAGGTAACTGCTAAGTTAAGTTGCGCAGGCTACGAGACGTAGTCAACTCTTCCACCGTAGTGGAATCGTCAAGTGATCGTAACTACGAACTACGTACGGTCGACCACGCTGGGGGCGGGGAAATATCGGACACTACTGTAAAGTGTATCAATCTCATGTGTTAAGAATATGTTGTAGACACAACGCAACTCGAGCAGCTCTTTATCGATGGGCTTCCCTGAAGGCTGTGATGACTAAGAGATGCAATGGATCTTAGTGTTAAGACAAAAAGTGATACCACAATCTGTCCCAGTGTTGATTGGTATAAATAACTTCTCAACAATTAGCAAAAACAGCTTTTCACGTCTCAGAAGAGATAGAGTTGCTTTCGGATAGCAGCCTACATCCATGAAAGTATGTGTCTTCTCTACATCGTCAGCCTGCCTCAATTACCATGCTCAGACAAGTTTTTACATCCTCTGCTATTATATGGGCCTTCTACTAATAACGCACGTCAACACGTGTCAAGCCAAGATAGCTGTCGAGTGCGGCTCCAAACTCTCAACTTCCGACACAATCTAAATCAGGCGACACTACTCGTTGGCTTGCAGTAAGCATGAAAATCTTTGTGAAACACATTTTACCTAGTCGATCGTCATACAAGGTACTGTGCAGGTCATTTGAGAATCTGGGGTGGTTGGGATTTAAATTGCGCGCATGATTTTCATTAGGCTGAACTCGAGTTTCGGGCCTGTGGAAGACCAATATCGCCAACCTCGACAGTGAATATGAACATGCGCTCCCGACTGCTATACTCATGACTTTGAAATTCTTTGCATGGGCGATTGTCAACAGATGGCCGTGAGTAAGTGGCAGGCTTGTGCAGTTATCGACGGTTGAGTCGCATTCATCTAGTACAATAAGCTCTTATACCCTTACTAAGTAAACCCTGGTCCCAATATATTAAGTATGTACGGGTAGCCGAAACTTCGGAACAATTATGCTCTGCGAAGATTCTAAGACACGAGAGTTAAGCCTCAAACACTGCACTTTTCAAGGTCAGAGGCATCTCGTCCCGGCTGCGCCGGAAGCTTGCCAAATCTTGCATTGGACGTATACTCACCGACTGGCATCAGGAGGCACGACAGTACATGGAGACTTCATTTACTAACTTCTTCTATTTTTTGTTCTTGTTCAATAGCACGATGCTTCTTAGAACCCAAATCGTCGAGGCGAAGCCTCAAGTCTCGGATCCGGGACACTATCATCCTTCAGGGCATTATCATAGAAAAGCACCGTGTCGTGCGGTAGAGAAGATGATGGTCAATACAGCCTTACGGTTATGCGCCAGAATTCAGAAGGATTCACGAGCCTCATGACTTGCTACTTATATTACTTTTCCGAATCCAGACCGGAAGAGTTTAGTAAGAGCTTCCATTGTTTTGCGTACCTGAGCTAATCATCGTTTAGCCCTAAACTAGATTGCAAACCCCTAGATAGATCAGGATCTTCTTACTATGACACCAGTATCGCCCGGAAGCCCCTAACCAGATGAAGGTATTCAAAAGTCAAGTAAAACGAATCAGTGAACGAGTCATCAAAACTCCAGACAGAATACATGGATCGCTTTCAAGTTCCCACCGGCACACTGAACAGCTTTGGTCTACTTGGGTCTTTTCAATATTAACTGTCAGTAACGAAGACTCAACAAGCGATCCGATGGGATGCTTCACCGATTCGAACCATTGGACCATGCAGATAACCGTGGCGAAGCCGTAGAGCGCTCCGCATATCAAACTATGCACTACCTGATTAAGGCAACGATCCTGCAGTGCCTCATCCGCTATATGCCAGGTTACCCCACAATCAATTGAACTTCATCTATACTCAATTACTGAATCGGTTTTGACTCCTGTCAGCTTTCCCGATGATCCGTAGGCATTACTGGCATCTGCTGTCGTGTATTCGGGTATGGTGATCTTTGCCCGTAGTAGTATGAGATGGTCATATGGGTACATTGCTTGAGTACCGTCGACCCCATTGTGCTTGCCACCGTTTCTATATAAGGGGTTGTTGTCTTTGCCAAAGACTGATCATCATCACACAGCTTCTTCGCGTTCAAAAGACAAAATGTACAGGTCTTTCGCTCTCACTTCGCTCACCTTTCTGAGCGCCGTCCGCGCCCAGCAGGTCGGTACTGCTCAAACTGAGACTCACCCTAAGATCAACTGGAAGACATGCACTGGCACGGGTGGCAATAGCTGTACCACCAAGTCAGCTCCCATTGTACTCGACTCCAATTGGCGATGGACTCACAACGTTGGCGGATTCACCAACTGCTACACAGGCAACGCCTGGGACAAGTCTCTGTGTCCCGACGGTGATACTTGCGCCAAAAACTGCGCGATTGACGGTGCCGACTACTCTGGTAAGCAATAAACTCTTGAGGATCCGTTTGTGGAAGTCACACTGATACCTTCAAGGTACCTACGGTATTACCACTTCTAACGATGCCTTGACTCTCAGGTTTGTCACCAAGGGCCAGTTCTCCAGCAACATCGGATCACGCACATACCTCATGGAGAGCGACACCAAGTACCAGATGTTCAACCTCATTAACAAGGAGTTTACCTTCGATGTTGATGTTTCCAACCTTCCTTGCGGCCTAAACGGAGCTCTTTACTTTGTTGAGATGGCTCCCGATGGCGGCCTAAACAAGGGCAACAACAAGGCTGGTGCCAAGTACGGAACTGGTACGAGCAGCTCATCTCATGTCTCGATCTCACACTAACATATACCAGGATACTGCGACTCTCAATGCCCCCACGACATCAAGTGGATTAACGGCAAGGCCAACAGCGACGGTTGGGTCTCATCACCCAATGACTCCAATGCTGGTAGCGGTCCCACAGGCGCTTGCTGCCCTGAGATGGATATTTGGGAGGCCAATTCAGTCTCGACTGCCTACACACCCCACCCTTGCAAGACCACGGGTCTGCTCGGCTGTACAGGCATCGATTGCGGCGATGGTGACAACCGCTACAAGGGAGTTTGCGACAAAGACGGATGTGACTTCAACAGCTACCGCATGGGTGTCAAGAACTTCTACGGACCTGGTGCAACGCTTGATACCAAGGCCAAGATGACTGTCGTTACGCAATTCATCGGCTCCGGCTCCAGCCTCAGCGAAATCAAGCGCTTCTACGTCCAGAACGGCAAGGTGTTCAAGAACAGCCAGTCTGCTATCTCTGGTGTGAGTGGAAACTCCATCACTGACTCTTTCTGCAAAGCACAGAAGACTGCCTTCGGAGACACTTCCTCATTCGCCAACCTTGGTGGTCTAAATGCCATGGGTTCTTCGCTTGCACGCGGACACGTCCTCGTCATGTCTCTCTGGGATGACCATGCGGTCAACATGCTCTGGCTCGACTCCAGCTACCCCACCACTGCTGACCCGAACAAGCCCGGTGTTGCTCGTGGTACCTGCCCGACGACCTCTGGTGTTCCCTCGGACCTAGAGGTGAACAGCCCTAACTCTAGCGTTGTCTTCTCCAACATCAAGTTCGGTCCTATTGGATCTACTTTTAACCAAGCTGCTGCGGTCTAAGCGATCCTAGCTGAAGCGCTTGAATGAAGCTGCACAGCCAGCGATGATTCCATTCAGATTGTATAAATTTCGTTGACGATAAAGGGAGAGAAATTGAAGATGGGTGTATATAGATCATTCGTTTACATAAGAATAAACTGGTGTCCTAGAAACTCTTATCACTAAGATTCATCGCGGTGCATTAAGGCAGCGTAAATATCTTCTACCAAGGATACCACTGAAGTGTTTTTGACATCAAGTTACCTGTTCTCTTCAACCTCTAAATGAAAGCATGCCTTTCTTATCGGTTCAGTCAGGAACCATTCCTCGCGACCTCAGTAGCTACATCCAGTCCAAATGAGCTCTCTTTATACCTCCTTTTCTCCTCAATACTAACCACTGACGAAGACGGCATCTACGGCCCAATGTTTGCATTATAACAATGTTTCCTTCGAGACTCTCCGAACATCGAATTGGCAAAGCCTGCAGTAGCGACCTTGGACTTAATAGCTGCGTGATAACACTACAAGACTGTAAACAAGGTAGCGAGACAACGGTCAAAAGAATGTGCGTAAGGGGTAAGATACATGTTCTCAGACACCAAAAGCGATTTCCAATAATACCCGACTAACAGCAATGGTATAATTTGGAACCAAAACAAAGATCATCCCCAAGCGTCACTATGACATACTAAAACCATCAGGATCCGCCGTAGAACTCTCTCACCATTGGCCGTGTTGGAGCATAGAACTCCTGCCCTTGTACTAACATTCTTGCCCTAGCTTCTTCCTCCCTTTCTCTTCTCTCCGCCAGCATCACAGTATCATATACTATGCCTCTGGGGCCTTCCGCAGTTCTCTCCTCGGCTTCTCTATTCTGGCCGTTTTTCTCTTGTACAAAGGCGTCCGCGTGGTTGGTCCTACAGAGTTCCCTGTTCCGTACTAGTCTACCCATCGCCGCTTCTCCTCCACTCACATAGGGGTTCTTGCTAGCCATCTCCGTGTGCCTGCGACTTGACGCCCACTGCACCTCAGGCTGCGGATCTCCATGATTCGCAGTACCGATGCTTTTTCCGCTCCTGGTTCCATAGGAGACGAACTGATAGGGCGGCACTGGACGTCCCGTGACCGGGTCTCTGCCTGCTGCCTGCCGCGCCTCGGCCAGGGAGTCTTGTGGCCCCAGGTGCATGATGAGTTGGGACTGGGGACGTGTTGACAGTGTCGAGTTCGCAGGATGGGTATTGAAGTCCGCAGATTGGTGTGCATGGTAAGGAGGGAAATGTTCTGGAGGCTGGGGGTATGTTGGATATGGCACTGGCGATGACTCTGGTAAGAATCTCGGGGGCTTGGAGGTGTGGCCTGGGTGGTAGGGGTTTGCGTAGGGATTCGATAATTCCTTGCCATAGATGAGTTTCTTAAGGAAAGATGGCATCACGTGGTGTATTTCTTGAAGAGATGGGATCGACAAGGCGTCAATGTTATGGTACAGTGACGATCCAAGATCTGACTTGGGGTTTGTGGAGCACGCAGCGTGCAGCGTCTTGTTTAGAGTTGCTCGCTTTGGACCTCACCCTTTCCTAGGCTTCAATGTCTTTAGCTTTCCTGCAATCGATACGCACTTAGGTGCTTGATCTTTCCAATGCTAGCTCTTTCTCAAAGATATGATATTTGTTGGAAGTATGTAGTGTGACAGGAGCATTGGCATCATGTGGCTCGACGAACCTGCGGCTTTTTGATACTTTATTGTTAGATGATTGCAGCCTTCAACTAACTCCAAACGAAGCGCTCCCGTTCAGGCCACCCACGCTAGTACATTTCAGTAAAATACGATAAAGCCAGAACCCAAACTTAGTGCACAGCTGCAGATACTTGTCCTGATGTCCTTGTGTTCGACAAGTTATCAGAACAAGTCGCGGGTGACAGACAGCTAAATCATAACCATTCGATGTTGCCAGAACCCGCTGCCTATGCTACACCATGCTTCAACGCGGATGCCGCTTGGGTATCCTACACAACGCCGTGCCATGCTGATGCAAAATACAAGGAACTGACGTTAAGCAAATCGCAGTTCACTACAAGCTCGTCAACGCCCCTAGTGTTTTGACGAAAAGAAGTGGTGCTTCTTCTTCTTCTTGTCTTTCTCTTCCTTGCCATACTTGCCGCTACTTGGCGCCGGCGCATGGTTCTGAGCTGGTGGCCTCTGAGCATTTAGATTCATCTGCCCCATTGCTGCAGTTGGTGGTTGGGGTGCACCTGGTCGTGGGCCACTGGCTCGCGGACCATTAGGCAGACCTTGCGGCATAGGTTTCATGCCTGCAGGCGGCGGTGCTGGCTTTGGAGGCTCAGGTTTCTCGAACAGATGTTTAGGCGCCGTCGGCTGCGGTTGGTCGACGGGCAAGCGAAGTCTGTTGCGGGGTTGACTGAGATCACCGACTTGGCGCAAGAAAAGCTGTGGCTTCATCATGTGTGAGGTGACCAGGAAAACGTCCCTGGATGTCTTTTCGGCAATGTCGTAACACGCTCGCGACTCAGAGTAAGTCGCACCACCTGCCATAAACACTATAACGCGTTGTCGTGGTTCAACGCTCGCCAGCCGTGACTTTGCCCAAGTGGGTTTTGCAGAGCGCAAGGAGGAAGCTTGTGCATTTTCCTGCATGTCCATATCTTCCGGTGCCGCCTTGGTGAAGGGGAAAATATCCTGTGGTAACGATCCTCTGACATGCGCCTCAAGCACATCCTGCAGCGCAGGTGTAAATCTTGACAAACCGTACTCTTCCGCGTTGGGCGGTGGGACAGTGTTACGGGGAAAGAGTGGAGGAGGAGGGTCGCGCTTCTCTTTCAGTTGCCTCGCTACTCGCGCTCCAAGAAGGTCGAGGTTGCGAATGACTTCCATATCTGGAGGGGGCAGTTGGGCATGGAAGATAAGCTTCTGAAGATCTGCGGGCAATACACCATCTCGGAACAAAATATAGAGAGCGATAAGCCGCAAACGATCTGCCGGTGTCACTGCTTCATCGTCCAGTGTTCGCACAACCTGATCGGCCATGTTCTTTGGCTTGCGGTAATCTTCATCAAGTCCAGTAGCCAGACACTGCTCGACGGATGCAAGGTCTGGTAGTTTATGTTTCTGGAAGATGTCCATGCATTTCTCTGCCATGCCCAGGTGCAGTGTGTACGACTCCTTCATCTCTTGAAACTGCGGCAGGCCGGCAATCATGTCTTTAATAGCGTTCAGTCCATTCATGCCAGCTGCATTCTGCGCATCCTGGTTTGTAAAATTGGGATTGTCCGCAATGAACTTTTGAAAATCGCTGATAAGCTTGTCCAGTGTGTCCTTCATGTGACGATGGCGGTTCTCAACCCAGATCTTGTCCTTGTCGCTGATCTCCATCTCCTTCTCCTCAGCACCCGGGTCGTCCTCGTTGACCACAGCGCGATAAGTTATCTTATCCGTGTCATTGATGGGTAATAGATCAAGCGCCATGGCTTGGTAGGTGAACTCGTGCAAGAATGGAGCGTATAGATCCATGGATCGATCTGTGATGTAGAGCGCGCCACGTGGGCGATTCGATTGCGGGGGAAAGTCCTGGTTGAATTGAGCGTACATATCGAGCTTGTCTTGAACAAAACGGGCAAGGTGCGAGCAGAGGACACTAGCTTCGTGTGTGGGCGCTCGCGGTCGGTAGTATCGGATGATAGGATACTCGCCCAGCGCAACACAAACGCCAGTAATCTGCATACAGGTGTCAGCACAGTTCTGCGATCTTTTTGTGCATCCCCACCTTCTCAGCCATCTCCTCCATATGTCGTACGACAAGATTATTGCAGTCAGGATGGTATAGAGTTGGAAAGCTCCAAGGGTCCTTGAATGTGACAAGATGCGACTCCTGTGGATGGTAGTCGAGGTGAACTGTTCTAAAAGCCCTGATTTGCTCCCGTGCCATCTGCGAGCGGTCGATACGCTCCTTGAGCGGCGGTGGGAGTAATGTCGTCCATACAAGAAAGAAGCCCCGGTATCGCCGTACGTCGAACTCAGCCATCATGCAGTCGACAATATGTGGCTTGGGCGTGAGGATGTATATAGCATCCATGTCGCGTTGTGTTTCGCGGCGCTCCTCGAGGCGCTCAATGTTTGTAATGTTTGAGTTGAGGATGTCATCCTCCTTGACAACATTGTCTATGAGCTTCTTGGAGTCTTCATCAACAATGAGAATCTTCCACTATGGACCTGGTTAGCTATGGTCAGACGCAGGAGTCGAGTTTGCCTACGTCACCACGAGTCATCTGGCGAATAGTGTTGAGAATCACTGCATTTCATGTCAGACACATATTTGCTGACTATGACTGCAATATACGGGGCCTTACGCTCTCGCTGAATGTCAATCATAGACACCATCCTAGCGGGGTGCGGCTGCCAGCGCCGGAAGGATGTAGGGTGTTGTTGAGGGTGTTAGCAACTGAAAACTTAACCAAAAATTCCCAGTATGCTGGGGAGTTGCACTGATGAAGTAGGGTGGGAGAGTCTGCATATGCGACGTCGAGGTGTGGGGCTCGTCGCAGCTTGATGGTGTTGCAGAGCACCAGAGTACCCATGTCACACCAACGGCGGCGGCGGCGGCTCGGAGGTGAACTGACTCGGGCTTGGCTCAACTTTTTATGCATTGACGTCGTCGACTTGGATGCGCCATTGTTGGAACACCAAACATTCTTTCTAGGCAGTCTGATTACGGCGAGATCCCTTTTCGATGCCTGCATTGCCTGCGCGGCGCAACTCGCTGTGTCTTTTCTGTGCATTCACTACTACTCGTCCCTCGCAATCACAGCGCCTCCTTCCCCGTATTCAAACCGCACACAGAAGCAGCACCTCCACAGTCAGTCGCGGCAACAGAGGTGGCAACGACAGCCGTTATGGCGCTTTCAAGCATGGGAGGCCAAACAAGTCTGCTTCTTTCAATCCTTTAAATTCAAGAAACAATTTCAGGAAGGGTGGGAGTCCTCCAGCAGATGCACTTCGCACGGTTGTAGATGATAAGCTAAAGAAACTTCGACTGGAGTTCACTGAGCCCAATTTTCTCGAAAGTCTACAGCTTGATCAAGAACAGTTTAGGAAGGAATGGCACCGGTTCGAGAACTCGATGAACGCTTGGGTAAAGCAGGCCAGCAGAGAATTGTCAGATTTGGTCAATGAGGCGCAAAGGGGCAAGGCAACACTCGAGACACGGTTGCGGTATCTTTTTTATGCGCAGACATGCGGTGGACGCTTCACAACAGCAGAGTTGGAGAACCAGAAAGAGGTGGCTGACTTGCGCCACCCTGCCGAATGGTATCCAGCCACACGAGAGGTTCCTCGAGTTGTCCACATGCACGTCGGTCCCACTAACTCAGGCAAAACCTATCATGCTCTTCAACGTCTTGAAGCTGCTAAGTCTGGTATATACCTTGGACCACTGCGATTGCTCGCACATGAAGTCTTCACACGTTTGAACGCAAAGGGCAAGTCATGTGCTCTGGTCACTGGTGAGGAGCAACGCGTACCAGAAGGGGGTGTGCCATCAATGTACAGCTGTACCGTCGAAATGGCGCCTCTGAATACCAAGTTCGATGTTGCTGTCATTGACGAGATTCAAATGATCAGTCACCCTGAACGGGGATGGGCATGGACACAGGCTTTTATGGGGTTGCAAGCTCGGGAGATTCATCTGTGTGGTGAAGCGAGGACAGTGAATATCATGCGCGAGCTTTGCGCTCTTGTGGGTGATGAGGTACACGTGCATGAGTATGAGCGTTTAACGCCGCTCAAGGTACAGCCACGCAGCTTGAACGGCAAGCTGAGGGATCTGGAGAAGGGTGATTGCTTGGTGGCATTCACGGTGGTAGGTATCCACGCTCTACGACGTGAGATCGAGAAGCAGACTGGTAAGAAATGCGCTATCGTTTACGGCAGTCTACCACCAGAGACAAGAGCACAGCAAGCGAAGTTATTCAATGATCCAGACAACGATTATGATTACCTTGTTGCCAGTGATGCAATTGGCATGGGGCTCAATTTGTAGGTTGTCCGTCAAGCATTTGTACGGGTATTGCTGACATTTTAAAGAGCTATCAAGCGGGTCATTTTCGAGTCCACGATGAAGAGCAACGGTGTCAACTATGTACCTCTTCAAATCTCCGAGATCAAGCAAATCGCTGGTCGTGCCGGCCGCTACAGAACCGCTGCAGACGCAGTGAGTGACAACATGCCCAATGTGGAAGGAGAACAGCCTATAGCCGCGAAGAAGGAAAAGACCATAGGATGGTGCACCACTCTTGACCAAATCGATCATGACGCCCTGAAAGACGGCATGAGTCGTGAACCCGAGCCAATCAAGACCGCTGGTCTATTTCCCCCTTCGCTGATTGTTGAGCGCTTCGCAAACTACTTCCCGCCGGGTACACCCTTCAGTTACATCTTGCTACGTCTCCACGAGATCTCAGAGACTCATCCACGCTTCCACCTCTGTGGTCTGAAAGAGCAACTCGCCATCGCCGATGCAATTCACACAATCAAGAACTTGAGCATTCAAGACCGGATCGTCATCACCTCAGCTCCATGTAACATGCGTGACAGTGCCGAGAAGACCTTCTTGCGCACACTTGCAGGGTGTATAGCTGACGGGAAATCTGGAAACCTACTCGAGCTGCCAAATTTACCTCTCAACGTCATGGATGAGCCTGCCAGAGGTGACCGATCTTATCTCTACTCGCTCGAGCAGTTGCACAAGATGGTTGTATTGTATCTCTGGCTCAGTTACCGCTTTCCAAACGTCTTCACAACACGATCACTCGCCGTCTACACTAAGAAGTTGCTGGAAGACCAGATTGAGAACACGCTTACCGAATTCTCTCACACCGAGCTCAGGCTGAAGCAAAAGGAGAAGCGTGATCGTGACAGGAAGAAGATGCCTAAGGAAGTACAAGATGCGGTCAGTGAGCTAGAGGGTCAGATTCCTGCGCCCCCTGGTCTGCCTGCAGAAGCTAAAGATATTGTGAACGATTCGAAGGCCTTCATAGGAGGACCTCCGGCGACAGATGATGTCGATGAATACCCCGAGGAGCCTATTGAGGGTCCAGACAAGGCAGATGAGCATGGCACCATTCCGGAGGAATCTGAGGTGCAAGAGCGACGCTCTGCAAGGCTGTAAGTTCAAGTTGTAAGACTACGTCACGGCATGTATTGCATCAATGGCGTTATGGCTTTAGGATAAGAGGATGTGCTGCATTCCCTGACGCATGCAGGATTCTCCATATACCACTGATATATTAAATATGCTGCAACTCGTAGATAGACATACCGATCACCTTTAGCCCTCTCCCTTCATCAGAGCGAGCGCCCATCGCTATTGGCTAAACTGTATGGCAAATACCGCCGCATACGCAACTAGTAACACCTGCGTACAAAATTATCACGTCATAAGGCTGATCTATAGACTGCGCATTCCAGGTATCATATTCGCCTGTCGGATGCATGAACATCATGTAATGTCATGGGCATCTTGATCCTTGAGTCGTAGACATCCGCGAAGACGAACTCATAATGGAACAGCATGCGA
Source organism: Leptosphaerulina australis (assembly GCA_026120165.1). NCBI lineage: Eukaryota > Fungi > Ascomycota > Dothideomycetes > Pleosporales > Didymellaceae > Leptosphaerulina > Leptosphaerulina australis. The sequence continues at coordinate 73,339 of JALRMI010000058.1, forward strand.
GCCGATTCGAAGGTTGCTATAGTCGTCATGGTACAGTAAGCGTAATGGTACGGAAGGCCAGCGACTTGAAACTGACTTTGATGCAACGCATCTCAGGTAGGGTCGCGCACTTTAGCTGACGGCCTTGGGCAACTGTGTTGATCACGCTGCATCACAGGACATGGTTCGAAATCAAAAAATGTCTCACAAAACGTCCAGGGGCCGTTCCGGCACAAAGTTGAAGAATATCTATCATTTCCATCGTCGAAACAACCAGTCATAACCACGGGCGATCAAGGGAGATCTGTTCGTCAGTAGACGCCGTCATTTTTAGTTGCCACGAGCTCATATTGTGGTTGGCTGAATGTAAGACGATGCACGTGTGGGTCGTCCTATAGTATGCCAACATTCGGTCGGTGTTTTCGATTCTTTGGTTGCGAGGCCCGTTATCTGACAACGTAAACGGCGACATCCGAGCATGCAGCTCTCAGCTCCAGGCGGAACAACACACTCGCCACTGGTAAACATTATAAACGTTGGAAAGCCTAACCTTCGCGCTGCGCTGATGCAACTTATCAACAATAACCTAAACACAACCAGCGAGACCATTGAATATGATAGAGGCATTGGACAAAGGTATTTCTGGGCGCACTGTACACGCGTTGTTCCAGATGTTGTGAGCAAAGATGAATTGCACACTATTCTGAATTGAACTTACAGCAATGCCTGTTCTGTTTTTCTCGCGGCAACAAAGGCCAGATGCTAATGCAGGACGGTCTAGCATTTTGACGTAGTCGTGCATGGAAGGGAGTAAACGAGGGGGAGGCTGAGCCGACACTACGAAGAATGCGGGACTAATGTAGTGTCTTGAGGTAACTAAGTATAAAATTTCGAGCGTAGATGTAGGTTCAAAGTTTCCAATATCTGTGGTCTTACTGCTGACCAGCTCCAGCCTACGAGAACGCTATTTCACCTGCTGAGAGATCTACCCTTCGTTCGACAAACGTTTTTCGCATGCAATGCGGTGTTTCCTAAGATGATACCGCGTGCAAGTATCCTCCTGGTGCAGCCGACAACAGTGGCAAATATGACTGACATGCAACGCCAGCGTCACATTTCGACCACTCCGGCGAGGGAGTCTAAAATATAGTGGAATGCACTCACAGCGTCGACTCACCAATGAGACGCTCACTTTGAGGAATACTACAGACCGTTGATGAGCCGATGTATCATCCGATTCATTCTGGCAGCTATGCACATGGTCAGGTAAGTCTAAACTAGTTCGCCGATATGAGTTTTCGGGCTGGCCATGTGTCGGATGGCGGGCTCTAGTCCGGACATGTCGATCGACGCGAGGAAGAAGGGACTCGGCTTAACCCGAGGTTCTCGCATATCCACCATGACGTATCTGTTTGGGTTAGAGCAAAGGACAATAGATTCACAGCTCTGATTACATTGAACATGTCATTGACGTAAGCCAAACTTCAGGGGTTTACATCAGAGCCACAGATAAAAATGATGTCTATGCTTTTGTGGTTAATGATACACCTCAGTCTACCCTGTAAACCCGAAACTGAAACCTACGAGTGGAAGTTGGTCGTTTGTATGGTGCTGTGTTGCAGTGCGGTACAACTGTGTGATGTCAAGAAGAAGGGCACCAACTCCATCAACGGCATTTTCATACTGCGGACTTCCACAGAGCATGAAAAACACAAAGCCAGGCAATGAGATACGGTGCTGGCAAAGCAGACAAGTATATTGAACCGATAGTATACATCTCCCAACACGAATTCTGATAAACTGGCAGTGTTCGACGGATAAGGATTAAAGGACCGGTACCATATAGTCATAACGGTGGAGACCATTCTCCGGGATGTCGGCATGGAGGATTCACTGATGATACAAAGGGGATACACGGATGGTACAAAGGGATACACGGATGGTACAAAGGGATACACGGATGGTACAAAGGGGATACACAATGGTGATACGTGAACAGGAAGCGTGTTGTTTCTAGGGCTGCTGGTATGCGAGTGAGCAGACTTACCATGGTTTAACTAGATTATCATATTGAGCTTCGTGTATTTAACAAATACTGCGTACTATACGCACAAATGTTGATAGATGGGTTTATACAATGCAGGCAGCAGAAGTGATGTTGTCAAAGTTGAGAACAGGGGTAAGTGTTAGCCTTGTGGGATGTTGGTCCCTGCACCTCCTCTACGGAAGCGCCGGACAGATTTGCATCCAGAATCAACTCTCACCCCCAAACATCCACTCCTCACGCTTTCAAAACAACACTTGTAGTCGTACCATAACATCATCTACATATTTCTTTGCGTATAGGTCGTGTCGCTTGCTGCTGTGCATCACAGTCGCCATGATGGCGCCTTCCCACATCTTCGAGATCCCGCGGCCACGGGTATGTCATAGCGCGTGCTTTCGAGCACAAAACAAGCTGTACATCTCGACAATACTGACTATGATAGACGTTTCTTCAGAAGATGTCTTTGCGTACCGGCGCTGAAATAATCACTTACTTGCAGGTCATCAACAAGGTCTCTGGCCTTTATGGTCTCCTAGCCATTATCACCGGCGCAACCATCGACATCTTCCAGCTCTCTATGTACATCTACTCGACCTTCGCACTCCTCGCCACAGTCTTATTATACAAGCATATTCGACTACAGAGCCCTTTTGAGACATTACTGCTTGCGCACTTATATGCGCTCGACTCGGTTATCAACGCCCTATACACAACTTTTTTCGGCATTGCATGGTTCTACACACTTGCCGCGCACCCTGACGAGACCTCTATCCCTGGCCAGCATGGTATCTCTGGCAACGCTGGCTTCACAAGCCCCAAACACAACGTTTCTGAGGTCAATGTTGTTGCTGCACCTACGGGAGGTGTCACGGGAGGCCAGAACGCTATTGCTGGAGGTGTTCCTCAGAATGACGCACCAGGCGTCGGCGCTGGTCTTGGAAATGCGGTTTTCCAGAGCGGCAGTATAATGAGCATCTCTCTGATTTCGGGTTTCTGGGTTCTGCGCATCTACTTTGTTTTTGTTATGCTGGCCTTCGCTCGCCAGTGTCTGCGCCAGCACATTGCCGCCCACGCTGCCTCCTCTGGATGGTACAGCTCGAACAGCATGGAGACCACTGCATCCAACCTTGCTGAGAACCCATTCATCGAAGGTAAAGAGCAGGGCGACGGCTGGAAGGGCAAGCTTGGCCGTGTCATGCTGAGCGGGGCTCCCAGATATTGGCTTGGTGCAGACAGCGAGGGTGAGTGGCAGCACGCTGTCGGTGGCAAGTTCAAGAAGAACACACAGCTCGGGCAACCGGTCGGCTTCAGCGAGCGTGAGAGGAGACGCAGGAGCGGTACTGGGCCACCAGTGCCGCAACTCACCAACTTGCAGATTGTGCGGTAGACTCGCCTGTATAAAGCGAGTTGGTCAGGGGGCGTGTAAACGAATGATGATCGAACAGCACTTAGTAACGACTTAATTATTTGGTCCGGGGATGTGCCTCCACCATATGCACATGTGTATTATACCTATTAGAGGGATTTTAGGACTCCAGGGACGCACACACGTACACAGGAGGGACCGTTTCCTCTTATCATACTATTGTTTTTGTTACAGCAGGCACAGCGTATGGCAGCCGTTTTTAATGCCATCACACACGAATCAATTCACGGGTCATCTGATCTTTAATTTCTAACTTTCGAACTTGCCTTCACATGTGCATTAGCCAAGACGCTCGATACGTTGCCAACACCAGTAGCTGTAGCGAGTGCACTATCCCAATCAAGCTAGAAAATGTGGATCATGTGAATGTTTCCAGAACACAGCCCATCCTTGACTTTTGCTACTCACCGCCACCATTCCTGACACGGCCGCGTGCCTGGTTTGCGGCGACTAGTTTAACTAGCAACGTGTGATGGTACTCGTGGCGCTGTCATCTGTCAGGGTCCTAAGCATGGCCGACTCGATACAAGACGACGCCTTGGGCGCCGTTGGGTACCCCGACTCGGTTGGTCTTGATTTTACTTCGAATTTAGTCTTGAAACTGCCAAAAAGCAAGTTGTTTAACTCCAAGCCAGGATTTGATCTCTGGAGAAAAAACAGGACTTGACGTAAAGAAACACACTAAAAGTCAACGCACTCACCATCAAATAACCCACCTGTTCGCTAGCAAACGCTTTAGAATCTTCGCAACAACTAGATTCCCCATCTCAACATCAACAAGCAGGAGAAAATCAAGACTGTATAAAGAAAGAGCGAGGACAGTAATCCAAGATGGGCTTATTCCACCTCCGCCGCGCATCCAACGCTTCTTCCGCATGCTCAGCGTCTTCCTTCTCCTACCAATCAAACGTCAGCACCCCTAGGACCAGCACTGATTCAACGGATGACTACATGACTGCCACACTCAAGCCTCACTTCGCAACACCAAGAGTGCCCCTACTCGGCCTGCCTTTTGAGATCCTGCAACAAATCGCAAGTTATCTGGACGACGCCTCAGCAGCAAAATTCAGTCTCTGCAACCGTTCCATCTGCTATGCTATCGGGACAAGCCGTCTCTCGACCTACATCAGTACTTCCATTTCACGTCTCGAAGCCAGAGAGCGACTGGAGAACACAATCGAGCGAGCATTGCCTGGAGCATGGCATTGTGCGTGGTGTGACACCTTCCATTCTTGGTCTTATAATGATGGGCCAACGACCGCGGAGAAAAAGGGAAGGAAATGCAGCGAATATAACAGTTATCTTTCAGACAACATGGGTTATACATTGCGCTATCATCACGTCCGACTTGCCCTTGCCCATCTGAAGCACGGATCGAAACATGGCCTACCATTGAGTACTTTTGAGCACGCTAGTACCTCTAGCATAACCCTATTCAAGACGTCTGTACAGACCAGTATCTCTCATGAAGCCAAAATCAGGGATGGAAAGCTCCTCCACCACGCAAACTTCTCGGTTCTCTTGCCAGTATGGGCTGCAGAACACAAAAATCTCATCAGCCATCTTTGGCCTTCCCTCCCTCCTCTCTTGACCCAACATCGCGCAAGCGAGTACGGACATATGGGGCTCATGGCTGCACTGGACAACGTTGTCCGCCGCGGGTGGAGAATCCCAAGTACACAGTCCTGTTCTGATTGTGAAAGTGATTGGGGCATTACTGCATTTTCCATTCCGCGCAGCGTGATGGGTGATTTTGTGAGGCTGAATATCCAGGTGTGGCACGATCTCGGAACTGGCCAATCGCCATTTGATACCACCTGGAGGTCACATGGTTCATTTTTGGCAGGTACAGAGGAGAGCTGTGTTCGGGAGGAAGTGAGGAGGGAAGAAGGAGGCATTAGGAGGTCTTTCGAGGATATACAGTGGGATGACAGTTACAAGAACGAACAAGCAGAGGGTGCAGGAAGTCATTGCGAAGAAATGGCGTATTCGTGGCAGATTGACAAGAAGAGAGAAGAAGAGAAGGACCAGGAGAAAGAGTGGAGAGCAATTTGGCGATATGTTGAAAAGCGGGCGAGCGCGCAAACTGGAAAGACTTGAGTCCGTTCGGTGAAGCGATGATACCGCATCGACTGCACCATACTGCTGTCTTGGATTGTTGTTAGGATAGTGTTTGTAGTCTTTCTTCTTCCTGTCTTATTACAATAGACCGCCTTCACGACTCCCTGGTGGAGGACATTAGAAACCAAGGAATGCCCTGGAAACCTTCAATCATGCACGGAAAGACTATCTGAAATCGTTGAGAGGATTCACATACCAATTAATACGAGTGATACGAAGAAGCTCGTTTCTACTGTTTAAACGCCTAAGGGCCCGTGCGCGGACTTCAGCTTTGTGTCGAATATTGACATTCCCCATCCAATCACCACCAAAACGGTGAGCTGGTAATCAAATTGAGAATGATTTTAACCAAATAAGCTTTTATTTAAACGGGACAGGTATTATTAATTATTAGGTGTGGAATGAGTGTAGGCGGCGAGAAACGTGTTGATGTTGGGGTGCGCAGATAAGAACATTGTTTGCCATCTCACTCACTAGGTCAGTTGCGAAAAGAGCATAACCTTTCGGTGAGCGCATGCGCAACGCAATGCTGACCCCCTTTACACAGGTAATGACATTTGCATCACTCTGCAACGGAACCTTTTTCTTTTACTCTAGCATGGAGGAGAGGAAGACAAGACACACCCTACTAAGGGTTGCTCACGCAAGAACCGCCTCCGCTTTAGCGCCTGGCGCGTCCCCAATACCCCATGGGAGGTAATAATGTATATAAAGGCAACTGCAAAATGTACCGGGACTTTAATATAATACTACTACTACTAATATTACTCATTAAGTCAGCTTTATGAATTCAAATCTTTGACCACTATCCAGCCCCTCTGTCAGCGCTTCGCCGTCCATGATTCCTTGAACATAAGAATCGCCTACAATGCTATAACTCTCTCGCTCACCAGGTCTCAATATGAAAGGAACAGTGCCGCCGCCCAAAACAGCGATGATGTCCCCTCTCTTCGATTTCACAGGACACCAGACAAGCCTCCCTTTCTTCGTGACAGCAAACCTTCGACCTACCGATATTGTTTTGAAAGGACGGTGGACTGACAGGACATCTGGAGTCATTGAATTATGCTCAATGTCCGACACATACCATGATGCCCATGCCTCAAAACGCTGGTGGGAAGTTGGACGGGAGATCCGACGGTAAAAAGGCCGGTTATCGCGCGAAGGGTCGAGGTATTTCTCTATCGTACCACAGATAGCAGACCAGAAAGTCGACATGTTCTCGTTTTTTTGTGCATCATCTTGGCAGGGGTGAAATGTGTTGCCGATTACAGCAAGAGTTTTTATCTCATGCAGGAAAGTACTGCGGGTAAGATTACTAGGAACAGGCCCAATGAGTTCAATCTCGTCGACCTTCATACCCTTCAGTGCAATAGAACCAGGCCCGATTATTTGGAGATCAGCGACTTTTTCCCCGCATGCATGGTAGAGATGAAGATGACCAATCCAATTCAGCCAGTCGGTGTAATAATAATCATCTTTGGCGGAAACCGACCAGTCAGGAACAAATGATGGCAGATCGAGGTTTTTCTGACCATCAGTCGGTATGTGACTCATAATCTCCAAGCTTCCTGTCCTTCTGACAATCTCCAGGGTAGTGTATTCAAAGATTTTTTCCACTGGCAATAGATAATCTGGCCGGATAATGTGTTCGTACTGACCTCTGGCAAGTCCAAGCATACCGTATACTTTATCGCATACATTGGTAGCTTCTCTGCTACGAAACTGGCTAAGAATGTATGGAAGTGTTACTTTTCCGAGAAGGAGGCGAATGTACTCGACAGTTTCCATGGTGATTAGATCTTTAAAAACACTGCTATGGTTAGGGCACTCGTGCATGAGCCCGGAACAACAACTTTCTAAATGATGGAAGTAGTTGCGAACGCCTTTTCGTGCCAGCTGTCCATCTAGTAGATACTGACCGCACTGAAAAACGGAACGTCTCGCCAAAATCCACTCTTGAACAGTCCATACGCGCGTCCACCAGGCAAAACCAAAGAATCGCTTCAGCCCACCCTGAATCTCGGCAGATGTAATATCTTTTTTGTCAACGTGAAGGCTTGGGGTGACAGAAGGTTGTATGTGGAGGTCAGTGTGTTGTCCCATGCTCTCTAGATATCTCATGACCAGGTGACAATCTTCCCACGCTTGTCCCAACCAAATAACAACACTCTGTGCTCTTTCGTATATGTTCCTCATCATGGCCACCTGCTCAGTCCGCTCGATTAGGTTGTTTTGATCGATGCATATTGCATCCACCCAGATAGTTCTTTCCTTGTCTGCGAGTCGCAAAGCTTGAAGAGCCCAGTGCAAATTCACGGTAACTTCGACCGGTATTCCATTGACTTTTACCTGGTCTTTGTGCAGGTCCGAGCCCCAGACATAAGATATTGCTTCATACTGGACGGATTGCAGGTCGTGATCAGGTGCTTTTGCAGCGCCAAGCGATGCAATACTGAAGTGACATTCGATAGGATAGGTCGGATGGCCAGCTGGGTGAATATGGAGGAGCCTGATTTCCAACCTTTCAGAGTTGAGTCTTGTGTATTTATTAACCAAACTGTCACTTTTGTCCATCTTCGTACTCTCGCTTGATCGAGTGTTTATAGGGTTATATGCAATCAATGTATCATACAATCGCTAGTAGTCGGACGCTTAATAAAAGGCAGCCTGATACCTGCATAAATATTAGGAGATAGTTGTTGCCTAGATGTTATGCATCAGTTGGGGGCTGAGCAAGGCTGAGCGAAATTGGGCATATTCAGGTTGAGGCGCTGCCAATAGCATGATTCTGTGTCTTGTCGTAGGCTGGGCGCCGCTGTAGGTATGTAAGACCATTACAACCATGTGTCCAGCCAAATAACAGAGGGGTTAATAAGTGCATTTTGGAAGAGCGAATCAATCTGCTTTGCCTTGCGGTGATGTCCGCCGATGGGTCGCGCCACCACATGTCCATATCAAAGCCACTTGTACACGATCTGCATGATGTTGTTCCATTTCTCTTCAGTGGCTAGTACATGAATCGAGTCTGTTCAGGCCTGTGAAATGTATCCCAGCGCGTGATCAGCACGGCACAGCTCATAATTACTATACTTGTTTTTGGGCTCCTGGACCAAGGCCACGCTCCAAAAACGGGCTCCAGACCACCAAAGACAGTGAACAAAAAATGTGCCGGCAGATCGGTAGGTGGATGGGGGGCACTATTGAATAGCCACTGTTGTAGGGGTTTGCCTCTTTTTGCTTGTTCATAAAGCCCCACCACGAGAATCAATTCTCTTTCTTGTTTCGTGAAGCTTTTGAAGAAATGACGGCGGCTCGTAAATTTCCGGATATTTGTTTTCGTCATATATCAAGCATATCGTTTGATCCCACCTTTGCCAAGCGCCCCAACGCCCCTCTCAGAATGCATGTTTTTGATGCTCAAGTTCTTTTGCCTAGTTCTGCCTATACTTCTCTGGGATATTTTTCTCCACAATTCCCTTCTCCAACCTCTCCCACTCTTCCTGCGCCGCCTCCTTCTGCTCGTGCAACTTGAAATGCTCGATATCTTCTGGGTGTGTAAGATCTTCTTCTTTTACATCGTCTCCTGAGTGATACTTCTCCCAGTGGTGAATCTCATACTCATATTCATCGTCGCCGTGGTGTCCTGGACCCATACCGAAGTCAGGGAGCTTGACGTTCATGCTGTCCTTCGCTTGAAATTCAGCAAGCGAGATCTCACCGTTCTTGTCAATATCGAACATATCAAGGATTGTTTGCACAACCATTTGTTTTTTGGTTTCTGAAATATGCGCGGTGGATGGGTCTGAGAGGCCATAGGTGCGTCGGATGTCAGGCGCGGTCCATACACCGGTACTGTCGTAGTCGTGTAGGTTAAAGAAGGTGGTTGCGTCGAAACCAGAGATATGGTGTTCCTCTTTGGTGTTGTCAGAAACGGTTGTTGCCAATTAATTAGAGTATATATACCGGCCATGTGTCGAGTTGCCCAGTCTGCTTCTGGCGCGACTACAATCTGCGCATGCTCGCCACCGCCATGCGCTGAGGTGGTGAACGCACACGAGAGGATAAAGAGTGCACTTAATGATAGGGGTTTCAATTGAGTCATTGTCATTATACTCATGTATGATTGAGCGTTGTACCAGTAAGTTGAGGTGTCGTTGCCAGGGGTTCGGTAATCATTTTAGCTTCCGGGTGATGACGACAAAACAAGGGTCCAGCCACAGCTACAGGCACACATGCTATTGCGACATCACCGCGTTTCTTCAACCCATCAGACCATACAATACGTCACTATGAACGTCTTAATCCTTTTGTCTCTTCTTTTATTCATTCCATTTTTCTTCTTTCTTGTTTTCCTTGCCCTGTCGTCCTGCATGGGCGACGGCTTCCGGGCAAGAATTTCTGGCATGTCTATCAATCCTCGACATGGCTCTTATGGACGTGGTTACGCGCGAGGACTCGGCTCAGGGGCTGGCAGTGCAGGCTGGGAGCAGATCGAGATGGAAGATATGATGGGCGAGGACAGCTCAGACGACGGTCTCCCTCGTGGTCGCTGACCAATCACTATATTTAGAATTCGAGGTCTGCTTTTTTCGGCATCGTACTCCCACCTGCGGCCTCACGTACAGCAGCTTCTTGCGCCTCAGTATCCCCTTCCAGGGGTGGCAGGCTGAACTTTGCTACCACAAATCTACGTCGACTCAATGTAAAGGCCATGTCCTCTCCCAGGTCCTCCGCTCCGCTACCGCCGCCCTTCTCGTGGAAGACAGGCAGTTTATGTACCGCAAACATGCCCTGCGGTTTCTCTTCCTCTTTTGTCGTACCGGCCGACTGCGCAAGCATCTGTGCATGCGAATAGGGAAAGGGCGAGAGCTCGAAGACGCCATCGGAGAGGATCTCCATCCAACGCACAAGGCCCGAGGAGCGGGGGTATAGGGAAAGAGGAAGTGTGAGGATAGCAGTGAGCCGTGTGGGATACTGTCTCAGCAATGCGCGAAGAGCATGCAGGAAGTTCAGTATCAAGTGAGGATGTGAGGATGTGGAAGGGTACAGGGCTGGCGAGAGCAGGGATGGTATGACGAGGCGGTGTATTGTATGTGTGGATGTCGAAGCAAGCTGTTGTTGCACGTTCTGCAGTATCGATGTGAATGGCGATGAGGAAATCGATGTTGGTCTTGATATGGAGATGTAGTTTATAGCTGTTCCAACAGGCAGCGTCAACCGCTTCGCGAGGTCGAACGTGTGACAGAATATGGTTGTCTCCTCTGGGTTCTCGCCCTGGCCTTGCACCCTTTGCGGACCTATTATGCATGGTTAGGAGAATTGTCTCGTATTGCATACATCTAGATACACTGCACGCACCTCTCGCACTCTCAAACTGTCCCAACCCCTCATACCGCCAGGCGATCTTCATCTTCTCAGCCCTCTCTTTGCTCTCTCTCCTCTTCTCATCTACTTTGCCCTCTGATATCCCTGGCAACTCGCGGCCCCACGCCTCACCCATACCAACAACGTGCACCTTGTGGCCTTGAACCACACCCTCGGCAGCATAGAACCGTAGCAGAGCACCGGCATAGTCTGTCGTGCCGCTCTCTTCGATCAAGATAGAATTACCTAATGGTAAACCAGCATGACCTGCTAGAATACCATCAAGTGAGGGTGTGCCTGTTGAGGTGGTGGGGCGGCCATCTATAGATGAAGGTCGCACACCGGTTGGTGTAGGCAGAGGAGGAGCTAAGGAGGAATTCGGAAGTGCAGTCGATAAATCGCCATCTGCTGGGGTGCGTGAGAGTGCAATGTTGCGCTTGCGGAAGGCCATTGTGTGGTATCAGTCTACTGGTGGGTGGAGGGGAAGTTCTAGAAATTGTGGGAGAGCGATAAGATAAGTAGCGCTAGACGTCACGTCACTTCTCTTTTCCACACCTCAGGGTCCACCTTTCTTGCTGACAACTATGCTATATACTTTACTGTCCCTTGCACCTCTATGTTATCAACAGCCGCATCAAAAATCACACTTAAAGGGGATGTTTGAACAATATCCACTTGGAACCTGCAGTGCATGGACAAATCCACTCACTGTTCAATTACAGCATGCAGGAGCACACGGTTTCCGGATTGTATGTGTTTCTTTCTAGTAGCGACCAGCTTCCAGGTAGAACATCTTTTGCAGATGGAATTTCGAACAGGAGAGGTTGGCGTAGAAGTGCCATGGCTTGATCGGTTTTTATATGTCTTCATCCAAACCTGTTTAGCATTCGTTCCTCAGGGCTCAGTGTAGTCTCGTTTGGCTCACTGACAGTTCTGTACACCTTCGGACCTTAGTTGCAGTCCACAACAGAAAAGCCAAGGGTGGTATCAATAGCCGAATGTAGTTATGATAAAACAAGCCGGAAGATTGGTGCCATCTAGGCGAAGAGAGGGCTAAAACAACATATCTTACAATTACCGACAGATAGATCACGTATGCACGGAGGGCTGTGCGTAGAGTAAGTACTACCTGTGGTTGTGATATGACTTTAGGCTTACGCTATCCGCATTTGGACTGCAGTCTAGGGACAAAACTATTCTACAACTTTCTCATAGAGGCCGCTTACGGCGTACAAACATAGAACTAAATCAAACTACTATTCTCTGGGTATAGACAATACGTCCGACCACTTCCAAGCTCAAATCACGCGCTTTTATATGCACATAATGATACTCTCATACATAGGACCCACTAGCAGTTGTCGTTCTTGCCCACACGAAATAACCTATCAGGCCATCGGCAACCCCCTATCTACCTCTCCATTACATGATTTCCAGTTCCCACCTCAAGTGTGTACAGTTCCATGAGGCTGTGCCAATGCAGCAAACCACCAATCAGGTTTTCTGGTCACGCAACACCCCGCGCCTGGCCATTTATGTCATCAACCTGTGGCTGCTTATGCTCATCCATGCGCATTATAACCAGGTTCTTTGCTATCTTTACTGAACAACGTCATCAACGAACCATCATGAGTTTCGGTATAAGCATAGGTGATCTTATAAAGCTCGGGGAGATAGCTGGACGGGTTTACAAGAATTGTTTGTGCTTGCAAGCATCCAGTTGATCAGGAAATGCTAAAAATATGCAGGCCGCGATTGCACAGGAGATTACAAATCCTTGACGACCGAAGCGCGCAGTCTCACAAACTTGCTGGATGATATACAAGACAAATACGACAAGATTCCATTGTACAAGCGCCAACCGCTCATCGATGCTTACAATCCATGTATCGATGTACTGTTGGAGCTCGACAAGCTACTCGTGCACTATAATGGCCTCAACACAAAAAGTAGACGGGCTTGGGACCGATTAAAATGGGACCCAGAGAAGTCACGGAGCCTGCGTGAGCGATTGGCTTCGAGCGTGGCAATGCTTAACGCTTTCTATACTTCTTTAGTACATGACAATCAGGTCTTGATTCTCGAGGCTCTAGAAAGGCTCGAGGGGGACTACAAAGGTGGTCATCGCGAAGAGAGCATTGCATCGATTGAGATCATTACTTGTAATACCAATCAACAAGAAGAAGGCAGTGATGCAGCTTGGACACAGATTATTCGGGATCTTGAGGATGTTGGCATTTCTCACGAGGTCGCAGTGACATACCACGACTTTGTAATCGATTGGTTTATAAAGGCTGTCAATGAAGGCAGACTTTTAGAAGACCGTAAAGAACCCGAGAGTTTCGACTCAACACGGCCGTCTTCAGATTTTGCGCTCGAAATGGAATCCATGTCGACGTCACTTGCTGTAACAAGCCTAAGCGACAAGTTGGACCTTCTTCCTCCAGAACCTTGGTCTTTGCCCACACCATTGCCTGAAGCTGTTGCTTTGCATAGGTCAGACTCCGCGAACGCGCCTGAACCACTACACATTTCAGAACATCTCCTGGATAATCGGGAGCTGCATTTGCCAAACGCATTTTCTTGTGCCCCAGAACCTGTACAACTATTGTCGCCATCCGTTCAAGCCCCCGAAACCTTTCCGGTACCATATCAACACAATGCGCCAGAGTGTGTTCAGCCTTTGGCTTCATTTGATATAAAGCGCGAGGCACAACAAATTTTGGCAGCATGGAACAAACGCGAATTTATCACTGCAGTGAAGTTACTTGAAGATGAGCTTGCGGCTGTCGAACAAGGGTTCGTTACGCCCTCCGGACTACAGCCTGATCGTCGTATCTTGAGACATTTCATTGGTGTGTGCGCATCATTTAGCGGTGATCTTAGCAAAGCAAAGCATTTCTTCGAAAGTGCTTTTAACGGAATCTACCTCAGCAAAAACCTTGACGATGGCGATATTGCGGCAGCTCGTTGGCTAGGTGATACTTGTCTTCAGCTACGGGAATTTCATAATGCTCAGCTAGCCTGGAGTGTCGCATTGGAAGGCTCGATTCGACGTTATGGCTCTTCACATGAATCGACCAGATATATCGTTCAGGAGATGTACAAGATGGATGAGTGGACATTGGCCTTCAGCAAAATCAATGACCAATTTCTCGCCAATATCGATCCGACTGATATATTCTCGAACGCGCATGCCTTCGAAAAGAGTGACCTGGTCCACTCGATCCAGTCGTATGTATATGAGTCGCAACCCCGATGGAGTCAGAACAGGAGCCATCGTCCGACGTTTCTACTCCAAGCTCGTCCTCGAATAGAACTGATACCAGGAGAAGGCTTCCTGACTGGGCCGTTGGTGTCTTTAGGAGTATGGCCGTTGCAGTGGGACTCAACATTTTCTCCTATGGCCGTTTACCAGACGGAATGGCACATGAACATGGCACCGCCATCGAATGCACTAGTGAAACGCAGTCTTCGCACATATTCACTAGGAGACTCCAAGAAGCTCGATTATATCACCAGAAGCGATAGCACTTGGCTGATAGAGACCGTCAAGGCTATTTTGAGTGAACTGGGGGTGGAGCATGCCGAGCATCCTGATGAGAACACCATCGTGTGCTGTCTCAATAAAGACCGAGATGGATTTGCATGTTCTGAAGGCATATTCATAAGCTTTTGGAAGCTGCAGTTTCGCAATGTGTATGGCCTGAAAGTCTCGAATGTGAGGTGGTCCACGAGAAAGCCGCCTTTAGTCAAGAAGTCTAGCCCCTCAACGGCTTTTGACTCTCTGGATGTCACAACTGAGTTCAGAAATACTCTCAGAGGAATGTTGGAGCTGGTAGGCGCTGGAGCAAGCGTATGCACTAGAGCTTCGACAAGCGATGAGGCCAGTGTACAGCCCAGCACACGATCATGGACACCTTGGTCTGCTTTGAAGAAGACTTAGCCTTGGCTTGAGTGTTGGACCTGGGCCAGTTTAGGTGATTCCGGCCTGCAGATCACTATTCTGAGTTTCAGCTGCAGCCCGTATCCTTTGTGGTCGAAACCCTGACGCTCGGTGGGGAAGGGTACGGCGCGTGTTAGACGAAATATTCACTTGTGTTACCCACATGCAGACACGCGCCCGACCATCACTGAAAAGCGTTTATATTTGAATATTAGTTACACAGTCCTACAACATTTGATCCCTCTTCTTTATCGCTGTGCCACATCACAAACCATGATGACGTTCATAGCCGCCATCTCCAGCAAACGCTAGGACCGATACCCACATGTCGCGCGCGCCATTCCGCACGAAATAGCTCAGCTGTTACGGACAAGGTTGATCCACTCTATTAAAATCACGTTCGTTCCACTGCTCGGCGCATATCCCTCTGCGCAGGGCTATGATTCAATGTTTGTGTATACACCAAGCTGACATTGCTGGTAGTATCAGGAGTTTCTCCCTGCATCGGCCAGAATCGAGGGCAACATCACAGCAACCTAGCGTGCACGAATCTACTGCGTACCACTATCACGTATGCTGTAAAACTGAAATGAAACGAGTTCTCCAATTCGTCTGCAACATGTCTCTCAAGATGTGAAATTGAACTGCGGCCAAGGGCGGTCAACATGATCTGCTTTGCGCCCATGCCAGAAGGCTAATGAGAAGAGAAGTCTTGGCCTCATACTCACAAGCAGCGCCCGAAGTTTCCGCGAGATTAGCGACGGAAGGGTCAGCTCGTGCCAAGCTGTGTGGGTGCTATAGGATTTTATATTCTGGTATAGCACGCGAGCGTTCAATGCCATCGAGTCTATACGATACAATAAGGCATTGGCTCCGTGAGGATAGGTCTATATAAGGAGTTCTCCTTTGGAAGGGGTTTAGCATGATCTTCTGCATGTGGCCGATGGTAGATCGATCAACGGAGCAACACCAAAGAGGACAGTTTAATGAAGGGCGGTACCTGAGCTAGGGCGTGCCATGCTGCGGCTGACCTTACCGAATCATCTACTAGCGGCTCGTTAACGCTGTCCGTTTGTACGGTTATGTTTCATGTTTTGACTTAGCGCCGGGGATGATTGGCTATTCGTTTCAAGGCTGACCATGACCCCGGCAGATGTTGACAAACTCCCACAATTCCGGTACGACTTGTTTGCGCAAGGAGATCTGTTGCCAGGAACACATCCAGTGGGGCGGCAGCGTGGCAATTAACCCACAGGGATGGTAAGATGAAGAATCGGCACGAGGAGTCCGCCCCAGTCGCATATCAAAAGCCTAGTCAAATCCTGCCTCCATTATTTGTTTTCTCATCTTCGGCCACAACCTCATTACCAACTCTTGTCCCTCTCTCAGGCGCTTCGCTGCCACATTCATTCCTTATCGTCGCCAGTCGACAGTCGTTCTTTTACAAACCGTGAGGTCCTAGTGACTGAATCTGTTCCTGTGACTTACTACAACAACTACGTTCCTGATCTACAGTCTACACAGAACAAATACCAACCATCATGAAGACTCAGTCTATGATCCTTGCTGCTCTGGCCTCTGCGCCTGCGGCTCTTGCTCACACTGCCTTCACCAACTTCTACGTTGACGGCATTGATCAGGTGTGCAAGGGACACGATCAACTTTGTATACTTGTACTGATACTGTTTAGGGTGATGGCGTTGCCATGCGTATGAGCACCGACACTGAGCGCTCGACTGCTCCCATCGCTAGTCTTGGTAGCAGCGACATGGCCTGCAGTAAGTGGCCTCCTGACGTGCATGATGTACATTTCTGACTGATCCACTAGATGTTGGCGGCTCAAAGGGCGTGTCTCGTGTGCAGCCCGTCCCAGACGGCGCAACGCTCTCCTTCGAGGTTCGTGCCTGGCCTGCGGATCCTTCAAGGGAGCGTCTTGAACGTGGACACAAGGGCCCTTGTGCGGTCTACATGAAGAAGGTTTCATCTGCCATTGAGGACACAGGTGAGTAATCATGTCTTGCGAATGAACTCGTTCACTGACATGATCGTGTAGCTGCTGGTGATGGCTGGTTCAAGATCTTCGAGCATGGCTATGACGCTTCCACCAAGCGCTGGTGCAGTGACGAAGTCATTGACAACAACGGTCTCCTTAACGTCAAGCTTCCCGCGAACCTGGAGGGCAGCAACTACCTTGTCCGTCCTGAAATCCTAGCTCTGCATGCTGCGAACGACAACGATCCTCAGTTCTACACCGGCTGTGCTCAGATCTTCCTCGAGAGTACCGGCAACCTCGTCCCAGAGTCCACTGTCTCCATTCCCGGATATGTAGACTACGGACAGCCCAGCACCAGCTTTGACATTTACAATAAGGACGCCTCAACTTACGAACTTCCCGGCCCCAAGCTTGCCAAGCTCGTCGCCAGCAACACTGCCACTGCTACCTCGAGCCAGACCCAAACTGAGGGCCAGAAACCGGCTGGCTGCCTCGTCGAGAATGCAAACTGGTGCGGCACTGAGGTTTCCGACTACACTACAGAAAAGGGTTGCTGGGCTTCTGGAGAGGAGTGCTGGCAGCAGGCCGAGGAGTGCTTCAACAAGGCACCCATTACTGGCAGCGACGGCTGCAAGCTTTGGCAAACAAAGTGTCAGGGTATTAACGACCAGTGCACAGCAGGCAACTTCCAGGGCCCACCAAATAAGGGCAAGGTCCTTGTGCAGGAGAAGAGGAGCATCGACATTGGTCCCATTTTGTCTGGCGGTATCGATTCCTCAAATGTCGACACAACCCCCAAGCCAGCGTCAACCAAGGAGGCTTCCACTGCTCCCGCAAAGACTACCAGTGCCACATCTGTGAAGCAGGAGTCTAAGCCTACATCTACCGCCGCAGCACCTGAGGCTACCACCACCGACTATTCCTCGCCCCCTATCAAGGAGGATTCCGATTCTGAAGCAGAGTACAGCTATGCTGTTCCTAGCGAGGTCGATGCGCCCAAGCCCACCATGACCGTCACTGTCGCTCCTTCGTCCGACGCTGCCCCTGCGCCTACGCCTGCTCCCGAGTCTCCTGAGGCCGAGGGTGGCTGCAAGGAGGGCTATGTCTGCGTGACTGTTACCGATGTCCAGACCGTTACTCAGTACGTTACTGTCACCGCAGACTACAATGAGTACCAGAAGCGCGGCGCTGCGCATGTTGTGAGGCGTCGTCACGCTCGCCGCTAGATGTAGTATGTGATGTTGGTGACTAGGAGCTGTTTTTTTCTTTCTGCAACGATGTTGCGAGCGTAAAGCTCTGTCTGTATTATGAGCGGATCGCCTTTTGGACACGGTTACGAAATGAACTTGAATCACAATGTCTACTATTATCATTATGGAATGATGTCTGCGATTGTTATACTCGACACAGAATATACATACACGAGGTATCTTTGTAAACTCGTCAATGACACCCAAATACGGAATAACTGATTGATTTTTCAGATCTATGCAGCTCTGCCGCGTATTGCATTTAGCGCTCGCCCTCCGCAGTCCTTACTACCACGCTCCCGTCCTGCATGCCAAAGTACACAGCGACTGGGACTTGCCCTCCACTAACGGCTGACCTCACACTGCCCTCTTCCCGAAGCGCTTGTGCATCTACACCATTCAGCCCGGAGAAGATGCCGACTTCCAATACACCAGTTAAGCTTTTGATCGCTTTCGCAATGTTGTTCACCTCCCATGTGCCATCACTTCCATCACCCTTTCCCCGTCCCTCCTGGACATCTTTCCTTGTCAGCAGGGTTGGAAAGGCGGCGTCAATGATGTAGAAATCCTGATCGGTCTTGAGCGGACCAGACTTCTCCAACAGTGTTGTCCTGAGCTTCGGATCCGTGCTACCCAGCATTCTCAACGCTGCAGCAACCTTGTTTTGACTCAGCGGGGCAACCTCAATCGGTATTGTTGGCCAGTTCGTCAACAGCCTATCCTGCCTCTTTCTGTAATCCGCCACACATACAAACTTCTTTGCACGCTCAGCTACCAACTTCTCTTGAAAAAGACATGCACCTCCGCCTTTGATGCAATTCAGTTCTGTGTCAACTTCGTCCGCCCCATCGAAGGCTACATCCAACATCACGTCATCAGGCAAAGAGTCGAAGGCCAGTGGTGTGAGACCCGCGTTGATGATTACTTGGCGCGATTGGAAGCCCGTAGGCACGAAGCGGATGGCCGGGTTCGTAGAGCGCTCCTTGATTGCCTCGACTACGTAGACGATGGTTGTGCCGGACCCAATGCCCACGTATGATGCGCTGGGATCGAAGTGGTCGGCCACGGCTTGTTGGCCTGCGGCACGTTTGGCAGCTTCGACGGTTGTATCGGTCATTGTAGAGGTGTGGAGGGAAGGGGTAGTGGTGAAATACCGAGAGTGGCTGATATGTGGTACAATGTTGTTGCGGGTGAGTGGAAGTGAAAGGTACGAGAGAGCTTTGGTGTTGAGGGGCAACAGAAAAAAGGGTCTTGACACGACTTGAGCTTGGAGGGGCAGCTCTCGGTGCAATGGCTGATGACTGATGATTCGAGTTCGCTGCGTGTGACGCACAATTTGCAATGATGAACGCATTGCGTGATAAATGTTACTTCTTTATGTGCAGTTGGAGCTAGTCACAATGATTCTGGCATGATTAGGCTATTTGCTGATCGCAACGAGAAAAGACATCAAGGTGAGCTCGCGACGAGATGACAAGGGAACACTTGCCAGATGACGCTTGGGCCCCACTGCCCCCACATCTCTTTTCACGACGCTCGATCACAATGTTCTTGCAATCCACAACATCATCATTCTAGTCGTTGCTGTCTTCGCCATTCAATGAGGATTCAACGGCTTCATGTTGACTACGATCTCAATCCAGCTCTATTTAATAGCGCCCACTGTTCTCAGGCTGAGAAGTGTCAGCGATATCTGTTAGTTAACTATATCTACAGACTTTCATAAGCTTCCTAATTTTCAGTCATTGATACTCTCTCAAACTTTATCTCATACACATGCGGCTGTCACCATCGTTTACACGCAAAACGTCGTCATCGTAACACGTGCAGGGCCAATTTGTAGTACGGTATGCCTTACGCTCGACATGAAGCTCCGAATAGGTTTGGTTCTTCATTGATTGCGTCATTCGACTAGACGAATTCGCGACGTTAAAGTTCTGGCAACACTGGGAGGCCTGCAGAGGGCGTCTTGTCCAGGTAGCATGGACGATACTGGAGACTGTCAACGGCGATCAACCGGTAACTTCGATTTGTGAATGTGTAAAAAACCCATGCAGAAGGCCTCTACTATGTGACCACACATAGCTAACATGTTGTCGTTATCGTTATCGTCGTTATACTCATCAGCTTTTTCTGCTAGAAACCCCACGACCAACCCTCTTAGCGCCACAATACTCCAAGTTTTCCCGGGCAAACCCCACCATGGGCAAGTAAGGGAAAGTATGCACAATCCTTCAACGAGTATCCAGAGAAACTCTCGTCAATCGACATCAATTTCTTCTCAGACGAGTCCGAAAAGTACACCAGGGCATCCGGGCAGTCATCTATGGCTATGCTATCTATAAGAACCGGGTCAAGGTTGCGAGTACAAGTGGAACTCTGCACCAACAACCTTGAATTTTCGATGCTGAGACGACTGGCGCTTAAAAGGCCTTCGGTATGTCTTCCGGCTGATCTCAAGCATTTCTTTCCACAGGATCTGGATGTACACTGTCACCACATCAGTCATTTGGCACCTGCGAGGTCGTGCCCCGAAACCGTCTCAGTGGGCCTTTATAATATGCCACGAGGCCATGGAGGCTTTGAACATGCAAATAGGATGGTCCTCGGTCACACAGCAATCGTAGGCAATGAGAAGGTGAGATGTCTTGCAGCAGCTGCAGCCAAAAGTACGATTTTGCCAACAGAACTGGACAACCAACCAAACGCACCTGCGCTACGCTCTATAATCAAAAGACTACTCGTGCAAGCCAAGCAAGACTGCTGGGAGACGAAGAAAGCTAAGTTCTTTTCCTGGTACAACCAGTAGAGCTTTCCGTATGACACAGCCGATGGACTTCCAGAACTGGAACTGTCACGCCCAACACTGACCCATTTGCTGGCGATCAGATAAGGGCATGAAGGCTTTGCATGATACCACAAAAAGTTCAAATCACGTTGTCTGTTGCTGCAAAACCATTGCCGTTGCCACATTTGGCAGATAGCCACAAACACCAATGGCCTTTCAAGTACTACGGAAGAGGGCAGACGTTATTTGGCTGACCTGCTCAGCCAACCCCAAGACTTTGAGGCTTTCCTCATAACAATCTTGGGTCAGCTTAGATGACCCCCATATCTCGAGGCTTCTGCATCTGAAAATGGAAGCTATTTAAGCTGATAACTCCTTAGCACCGAATGATCTTGTTCTCACCGTCAGTTTGCCTTCATTACATTATCGCTGTAAACTTCAAGAGGCTATGCTTGTCTCGAGTTTATTTCACTGGCAGTTTGAGCACTTTCTTCGATGTCAATACAAGGGCAGATGTATCCGCTCAATGCTCCTGCTCCATGATATACTGATAAGCATTTTTTCAGATTCTTTTTTCCGTCTACAATGAATAAATTTCTTATCTGTATCGCATTTATTCAGTGTCTTTATTGCAATCCTTCGAGTACTTGGTAGCTTTGAAGAGGATGCTCTCAGTGTTCGCTGAAGCTCACTCTCTCGATGCCTTCGCTTTAGGAGGCCACGTTACAGGGCCAACACCTCGCCCTAGCTCAACAGATGGCGTTAAAATTGCAGTTTCTCAGCTGAACAAGTGTTCCTTGGAGAATGATGCATATGCAATCCGCTTCGCTGCACAGCAAGAACGCCTAGCCGAGCTAGGAAGCTGCTCGCAGTGTCACATTGAAAACTGTCCAATCAATAAAATGCATCATCAACACCGATGTCAGCTTCTCCTTGCTATGCCTCGCTGAATGTCGGCGTCTCAGGGCTCTCCAACCTTGAATCCGTGCCCTATGTTCTACTGCCACTGCCCCATCTCGAGTGACTTTTCTCAATCCTCGGATTAGCATTCCTGTTAGGAACGACCAAATCCTTGGTATGGCAAATGAGTTTCAAAAGCAAATGTCAGAACAGAGTCCAGCGATGCAGCTCAGGTGAAATGGCAGCTTATGCCTGTTGGGGTAGGACGTAGACGTAATGCGTGTGCTACATAGAATTTGCCAGGAGCGCCGATATGGCACACCCAGGATAATGAAGAAAACAGCGTAGCCGGTCTCAGAGGCTTCGGTTCTGCCTACCCCTTCACGATGCCGGTATCCAACTATACCACCACGCGCTCGGTCACCACACTCGTAATCCATAGTTGAAGACCTATGCTGTTTCTTCATGGTGTTGCGATTATGGTTGGTGCCATTCTGATTTATTCATGAGGATAGAAGGCAGCCCATGTCCCTCACTCACCACCTCATATTTTCGAGCCTTATCTCTCTGCTTCAAGGCTTTTCAGCCCATAAAATTTGCATGTATTTCCAACCAGCGGATTTTACTCACAAGGCAGACACCACTTAGGGTGCAACCCATGCAATCAAACAGATCATCTCAGGCCATACGAGACAAAAGTCCTGAGCCTAACTCGTCCACATGCCCTAAGGGGGATATTAACAATAGATGCAAATTAATTCAATCGATCATACTCATCAGCCCTAATATCTACACTACTGGCTCGACCTTGACCTCCGGCCCCTCAATCTTCTTAACCTTGCGCCCCTCCCACCAGGACATGATACCCGCGAACATGGCAACGCCACAACCCAGCGCGATGAACGTGCCAGTGGCCCACGTCGGTCTGTCCAGCCTATTGTAATGCCACATGAAGAAACACAACACGGCCTGCAATAACGTATTAAGTACCATCATGTTCACTGTGAACGCCAGCTTCCACATAGCCGTAGGCGGCGCCCTCTCTCCTGTGAACGTCGCCTTCTCTTCCCCACCTCTCCACTCTTCATTCTCTTCGAACCAAACGGGGGGGCGGAACCAGGCCTTATTCTGGTTGAACAATCTGCGCATAGCGTTCTGATCATGGAAGTGCACACTACGGATCATCCAGTAGAAGTCTCTGAAGCGCCAGGGCGCGAGGCCGAAGCCGGTGACACAGAACAAAGCGTTGAGGATCTGGGAGTCGATTTCTAGCCAAATCTTACGCGAGCTATAGTCGTCATCGCAAGAGGGATGGCACATGGCGGGGGCAGCGTTGAGTAGTAGGAAGAAGAGCATTGCGCCCCAGGCCTAACCATATCAGTGAGCGATTTAGGAAGATGAAGAAACGAGGACTAACAACAACGTTGAGGCCATAGATGGTGATGAGAAAACCAGAAGGTGTAAGGAAGAAGACCCAGAAGGCCTTTAGCCCGTTCTTAATCGTTGGCCCCCAACTCTCTCTATGGGTAGATGCGTGCTTGTCTTTCAAGGACTGTCTGCGATGGAAGCTGTGGTGCTTGTGTGGGTACCTCGTAGGATCGACGTTGATCTCATCTGACACAACAGCCTCTTCCACAGGGTTACTGAAGGCTTTTGTTGCAGTCTTGATCAGTGTCAGTTCACCATCACTATCCGGCTTTGCAATCCTAGTTGAGTGGCCATGAGCATCGAATGTTATGTTTGAGCCGCCGGATACTGGATCGCGTAGTTCTGTCAGATTAGGTGCTTGTGCAATTGCTGTTCCTGTGGCCTGCCACATGCCCAACTGTGGCGTCGCATTGAGCAGTGATAGCGACACCCCCCGTGCCCGCCCAACAATACCTTTCTCTTGATTGTCCGCCATAACCGGCTGTTTATGGGGGACTTGGTCTGTGTATAGTATGGATATCCACGCCCAGGGCACCTTGTCACAATGACAGGATCGAAATCAATTCCAGCTCTTAGAATTCACGTCCGTAGATGATGTACTTCAAATCCACATGGCCGAAGTTGCGGGTTGAAGATTGACGATCCGATGCTCCGACCAGTGTGATTTGCTTCTAGGCGTGCCGATGCGGACGGTCATCGGTACAATGCGCTGTCGATTGCCGTAACTGGTAAGAGGGCGCATCGCATTTAGTTTGGCGCGCCTCAAACGCATGCTTATAAGACGGGGACCGAGACCGAAAACAACAAGAGGTGATCACGCGAAAACTTGTAATTGGGTGTTACCGCTGATTAAGAAGGACCGACTGCTTATCCAAACAAATTTCGACGTACGCGAGGTTCTGTTGACGACCTCACCTGTGTTTGAATCCTTTACATTGAAGACTGATCGATGTAACGGACCACTGCTACTCGCTGCGCAATGCCTCTCAATTTCAGCAGTGCACAGCGACACGGTCAGTACCATGACGAGAAGGCGCAGAGCACCGGAAGGGTCAATACTTTTGGACAGGTCGCGATAAAGTTCCACAGGAACACAACGCATTTGAAGTATTGGTTTGATAAGGTTCAAAACGATGCTGCAGCGTGCCGGCCAGCGCAGTGTGCAAGACCGCGAAGAGGAAGCACAGCCCTTGTGAAGGATTATATCAGCGAGAAGGCGAGCGGTACCCGGACACCACGGTTAAACATTGCAATACACATCTGTGGCTCTCGAGGTGATGTACAACCCTTCATTCCAATCGCAAAATTGCTTCAGGCGCAACCGCATGGACATCGAGTGCGAATATGCACACATCCAGCCTTCAAAGACTTCATAGTATGTTGTCTAGATAGTGCATCGTAAGTTGAGCACTGATGTGACCTGCAGGAAAGCAATGGCATAGAATTTTTCTCGATTGGTGGAGACCCCGAAGCACTGATGGCATACATGGTTAAAAACCCAGGTTTACTACCGAACGTGCAATCCATCAAAGATGGCGACATTGGCAAGCGGCGAAAAGAGATGGCTGAAATGGTAGAGGGGACCTGGAGAAGCTGCATCGAGGCCGGAAACGGCATGAGTGAGAGAATATCAGCCTTGGATGTAGACGCACCGGAAGACTTGTTCATCGCAGACGCCATCATCGCAAACCCACCTTCGATGGGACACATCCACTGCGCGGAGAAGCTGGGTATACCACTGCATGTTGTTTTCACGATGCCGTGGTCGCCAACAAGAGCCTTTCACCATCCTCTGGCAGCCATGGAGTATGGCGAAGTCGAGACGTCGGTCGCCAATTATTTCAGCTTTGGTATTATGGAGTTGTTGACATGGCAGGGTCTCGGAGATATCATCAACAAATTTCGAACACAGACCCTAAAGCTGGACGCAATAAGCCCACTGTGGGGTCATCAGTTGATCCCAAGGCTTCGTGTACCATATAGTTATCTCTGGTCGCAAGCTCTTATCCCTCGACCATCAGACTGGGGTCCCCACATCAGTATCACCGGCTTCTCGTTTTTGAAAGCTGGCTTAGATTACACTCCGCCCCAGAGTTTAGTTGACTTCCTTGCTAAGGGACCACCTCCCATATATGTCGGATTTGGGAGCATCGTGGTAGATGATCCAGTGGGCCTTACTCAATTGATTTTCAAGGCCACGGAGCTGGCCAAAGTACGAGCGATAGTGTCCAAAGGTTGGGGAGGGGTGGGTGCAGGCGAAGTACCCGATAATGTCTACCTCATAGGTAATTGCCCGCACGACTGGCTCTTTCAGAGAGTTTCATGTGTCGTGCATCACGGCGGCGCTGGTACTACTGCAGCTGGCATTGCCCTAGGAAAGCCAACAGTCGTTGTGCCGTTCTTTGGTGACCAACCGTTTTGGGGACAGGTAATACAGTCTTAGTTGAGGGCTGAGCGACACTGACTTTCTTCCAGATGATTGCGAAAGCCGGTGCTGGTCCTGTACCAATTGCATTTAAGCAGATGACTGCAGAGAGCCTCGCCGAAAGCATAATATTTGCGCTCAAGGACGAGGTCAAAATAGCCGTGCAGAAGATGGCTGAGAGTATCGCCGACGAAGATGGTTCCGAAGGCACGGTGCAAGATTTCGAGCAGAAGCTCGAAATCGATGGGATGCGATGTCATCTTTGTCCGGACCGCTTGGCCATCTGGCGTGACAAGCAGACTGGAGCGCATCTAAGTGGCTTCGCAGCATGCGCACTCGCTGAGAAGAGATTGCTGGATCCAAAACACCTGCGTCTGTAAGTTCGCACTACTGTTTAACGGTGTAGGCCCCAGCTAACAAAGACTGGGATAGGCTGCGACACAGACACTGGTGTGAGTACTCTCCTTCACTTGTCGTTATCCGGAGTCATACTGACCACACCAGATACACACGAAGGCGCAGAGGGTCCTCTTGTAGGTGCCGTTGCTGCATTTGGTGGACTCATGGCGTCCATCGGTACAGACACATCGGAAGTTCTACACCGCCTCGAAAAGCGGCCGCGACGCGTGGACATTGAGCCCTTGCAGCGCAGCGATTCAAACGATGATTCAGACGAGATCGATCCAACTAAGGGCATCACCTCTAGACAATTCCATCATTTAGCGTATAGGATGGCTGTAAAATCCTATGAAGAAGACTTAACCCAGAATTTCAGAAAGCCGCGTAGTCGCCCTGGCATCGCTGCCATACGGACTAAAGTAGCCGCAAAAAAGGCCAAGGGTGGCCGAGGATACCAAATCACAAGCGCTACCGCGCATTATGCTTGTGATCTTGTCACGACAGGTGCCAAAGGCTAGTTGCCCAAGCTCTATCGCGTATAGTTTCTGATGGTCTTCAATAGCTCCGGTTGCCCTCTTCTACAATGTGGCCAATGGCTTCCGAAATCTGCCGTCTTACACCATTCGCAATGACCCGGCCCGGCGAAGAGACGAAATAACAGGCTTCGGTAGTGGGTGTAAACTTGCGGGAAAGGTAAGCTGCTTTGAGCCCAGACCAAAGCCACCACTGATGGGAAATTGCAGGAATTCGTATTAGGCTTCGGCGATGCATTGCAGGGTTTCGTAAGGCACCCGTATCTTGGAGCGAAGCAAGAAGGTCTACTCGGATTTGGCAAGGGCATTGGAAGAAGTCTTGCCGGATTTTATTGCCACTCGATGGCAGGTAAGCAATGTTCTCGAATCCTCGGAAGGATGCTGAGTTGAAACTTCCAGCAATCTTCGGCCTTCCAGGGTATTTCTTGAAGGGAGTCGAGAGAGGGCTTTTGGCAAAGCATCTCACCACTCTTCAAGCAGAGATATTTCTCATACAGCTGCGTCGGTCGTCTTCTGAATTCCGAAGGGCAACTGAGGCCGAGAGAGTGGAGGTTGTCGAGAAGTGGAAAAAACTGAAAGTCAACATAGCAGAAGCTTGACCTGATGTATTGGTGATAAAGAGATCGTCAGTGGAAAGAGACATTAATAGTATTCAGACAGCCGTTGGGTGGTAATATTGAGATTTTATTTGTGAACATATCCATTCGGCAAATCCTAAATGTAACATAAAGTTTGTGGGGTTGCATGATAACGAGATGTAGAAGCGTGGAGGAGCTAGTGACAGAAACGTTGTTGGGGTCCATTGTACGAAGGAGCCGGTATTTAATGTCCGTGCCGGAATATTGATGTATCACAACCCAGGGGACATGTGCTAGTACCATTTGGGACTAGCTCTGGCACCCCGCGGTACATATTCCATCCTCGATGGACAGTAGATAGAAGACAAGAAGAGACCACCTACACATGTACTGACGATTGATATA